>VYZX01030089.1:29576-51673 GCA_013401335.1 Brachypteracias leptosomus
CAAAGAGGTTTGTTTCCTTCTACTGTGGCTCATACAGACTTCCCAGAGCATTTACTTTGGTATGGGGATGACTGACGGATTTTTGACTATTGATAAATCCCCCGAAATGTCTTGGTCTTGGGACACCACTCCAAACTGGAGACTCTGCCAAGGAACAGAAGAGGCCACAGAGCACCCTAGGTCCAGGAAGATAACAGGGGAGCTGCCTACCTCCTAAGCAAGTATTAAATAATGTTAAAAATTGAAGCTCTTCAGTGTTCTTTTCCTTCTCATAATTTTACCAATACAATCTCTGTCACCAGCCATAGATGTTTCCCTAATTAAGGACCCAACCAGTTGAGGAACTGACCCTTAACAAGCAGTGTCACATTGTAACCAAATGCACTGTCTCAATACAGAGAACAGACAGATCAGAACTAAACTACAGTTATAAATTCCCTTTTTGAAATGCAGAATTACCTATATTGTATGCCCTTCAAAGAGTTTCCATTCAGAAGTCTTTAATTTTATCACCCTTAACATTCTTTCCTTCCTTTCCTGAGTTTTATTTGTAAATGTGTTCTTAATTATTAAAAAACCACATTGCCATACATAAGCCACACAGAGTATCAAAAACACAGCTGCTCCAACAGGGAGATGCTGGAGCTTCTAGTACAAGTATGAGAGGCAAGAAGCAAGATTATGTATGTCCACACTAAATTCCCCTTTTACACATTAGAACTGATTTATGAACCTTTTTTAATATGTCCATTTTATTGCCAAACTGAACCAAAATATAAAAAGTTAAATAAAGAAGAGAGGCTGAAACAGTGGGGTCTGCATACCAGACCAGTTATAAATTCTTCAACTTGTGGCTTCAAATGCATCCATAAGTATTTTACAATCATATTTTAAAAGATATTTTTATTTTGTTTTTCTTCAAGCTTTCCCCATTTTTTAAATTTCTACAGAGTACTGTGTTTAATTTCCTGACCCAATTATAATTTGCAACTAAGGTATGAAACACCATGTCTTAAGACATTATAAAAATTAAATTAGTTTTCCTCCCTGTTTTTTTTTCTCCTAGTAGTAGTTGTTTCTTGACAGAATAAAGAAACAAACTAGATTGTATCCAGACACTATATTAGGATCAATTACTCATAATTCCAGGAACACTATAAACTGTACAATCTAAGATATTTTTGGATGGGGATCAGCCAAGATTTTCTCCAATTTTGTTTCTTGAAGTGCTCTGTATTGGACAGACCCACTCTTCTAACAGCTTCATCTCACTCAGATCGAGTCAATACATCTCTAGAATAATTGCTGTTTGTTAAGTAAACTATATGTTGATAATTATCTGTTTTTGTTTTGATTCATGTATTGCAGTACTAACTTATTTTAACTGACATGTTGTTTCACCTTCTTTTGTTTATCTGTTGTACATCTCATCCATCCAGACTTTCCCCTTCTCCCCTTTTCCCCCCCTCAGCATCAATGAATCATAACCCAAAGATGTCCTTCCACAACCATCCTCTCTTTTTAAGTCCTCTCTACTCTCCCTAAGTCCTTTAAGTCTTAGGCCCAACTTTACTCGAACATCTTTGCAGTAACATAACATCTAGATCCTCAGGCATTGACCACGTGCCACTCGGCCGTGTCCTGTACAAATACAAAATAAAAAGACTGGAAATCCTAAAGAACTCATAGTATGGCTTCATTTTACTTTAGGACAAAGATCAGCACAGACAAGTGGAGGAGTAAAGGAATCAGTAAGGCAATCTGGTGATGACATGCAGTGGTCTCAGCAAAACCTCATGTTATTATCAGGCTTGCTGTAGACAACCTGGCAAAGCAAGTTCTTATGGAGAGATTTAGAAATGCAGATTTCCCTAAATAACTGTCATAGTAAACAAAGATAGATTTTAAAATGGTGCATAAGAATGTATCTAAACATATAGCAGATAAAGAAAGAAATGTGGGGTGAAGGCAAGGATGGCCAAGGCAACTCTTAGTTTTATCCATGTTAATTTTTACTTTTCTTAAGACAGATCATTGCAACTGCTTTTTGTTATCACTCTCCTGTTGTTTTCTGCTTTCTGCTCTTGCAGCAAATGCCAAGATCACAGGCTATCAGTTGCATCTGAAAGATCAAAATCTCTCTTTGCTCATAGAACTCCCTTCAACTAAACATGATTTCATGCTAGTTCAATATTCTTCTTATGTAGATACAAATGCAAAATCGTAGCCTCAGATTATAGACTATTTCAGGCAGGGATCCTATTTGTGTGATTCTATGAAATGTAGAAGACACTCTGGACAGCTAAAAAACCCTATGAAATCATGAAAATATTTCACATTGGAGACAGTAAAGACTGGAAGCCGGTAGCATGATGGTAAGGAGAGTGAGAAGGAAAAAATCTATTTCATTTTTAAGAGCAATAACAGCCTCCAAGTCAATCACTTCCTGGCAGTTAATGACCAGACAGATTAATATCTCCTCCAGATGGCCATTAACTGCCAGGAAATAGCCAACTCTTTGGCCATTAGTGCTTAGAATACCATTAGGATACTGTTCTTCATTAGTCACATGCACAAGATGTTACTATGCACTAAGAATATAAATACAGCAGAAAACCTTAGTTTGAGAAGACAACAGAACAGAATAAAAATAGCACTAAATCAGATGAATAGTTTCACTTATGCTGGGCTGTATTGCAGCAGGAACGGTAAGAATGTGATGCCTGTGGAAATCACTGTCAGCAATGTAAGCCTCCACACGCTAATCCACTTATGTGTCTTCTCTTATGTCCTGAAGGGACCACCCCAAAGGGTGAAAGGTTAGTCTCCATGCCAAATCAACTGAAGGTTTCTCTGTTAAGATGTAAAAAAAAGTATGTGACTGTTGAGATTAGGTTACTTGACCAGTATTAATAGGACTAAGACAAAAATTCCAAAGCATAGAAAGCACAACCATTAGGTTTAGGGTACACACATGCATGCACACGAACACACACACACATACGCTAGCATATTCAAAGAGAGACTAAAATTTCTTCTAAGAAATCTCTAAACACTATAGTTTAGTTTATATATAGTTTGCTATATATACTGTACTATGGTTTATATATACTATAGTTTATATATAGTATACTACAGAACTATACTTTTCTGAAAGATGCTGTATATACATATAACCACTCCTAGCTATTAATAAAAAAAAAAGTATAGTAAGACTAACTGGTGAACCTATAATTAATTTGAGCCTTATTTATCATAAAATCTCCAAAGTGAAATCTAGATGATTAATCTTTGAACATATTTTCTCTGATTTTTTTATGTATGCAAACAAATGTATGAACATCTATTAACTGAAAAGGGAACAATATGTGAATTTATAAGTAACTTCCACTATAAATGGAAAAATAATCTGTTAATGTCACCAGTGCTCCTGCTTAGTCACCAGCCAGTCCTTTTCTGAAAGAGATAGGGAGGACAGCCTCACTTAATATTTGCCAACTTTAGATAGCATTTTTGCAACATATTTGACACAAAGAGCACATTAAACCTTAGCTTGGAAAAATAAAACTAGTGAGGAACTCACAAGTTTTTCTGCAAAATTAAACATCACTGATTGCTCACTTGTTGCTGGTGCTTCAAGGCTTTCCCACTGCAACCTACCAAACTGACACTGCAGCCAAGCCCATGCATTTTGAGACACCTGCTACGTAATTCTATGAGAGCTAAAAATCATTATAACACATCAGATATGCAGTAGAGGAACTTCCAGAAAGGTCTTCTTGCCAAGATCCTGTACATCTTTTATTGAATTTTCTCTGAGCTTTGTGTCCTGAATATGTTAAAACTTTGTTCCACCAGAAGCTGTAGACACATTAAAAGTTTGGAGAGGGCTTGTTTGACTGAGTCGAATCTGTCTTCTTGAAGAAGAGGATATTTTAATTACTTTTTTCCTTTTTTTCTGCATTATTTTACTACAGTATATCATATTTGTGATATGTTTGCTGAGGTCTTTGTGGGAGGGGGAGATGCAATTCAAAATGAACCAATACATTACAAAAAAATTTAAAGGTAATGAAATGACAATCCCCCAAAATGCCAAAGATTCTCAGGTGCATTCTGAAATGCAGAAAAACACAGGAAGAAATCCCCCCAAAGGAGTCATTCTAAAAGTGTCTGAAAACAGTTAGTTTATAAAGGAGTGAAGGAATCTTTAGAAATGTGAACAAGTGTAAATTAGTAATTCTGGATACAACTCTTAAGCAAACCCATCAGTTAATGCAGAAAACTGTTGAAAGTGTACATGAACAATTAGGTCTTTTAGCACAACAGTGTATTAATTTAGCACAGCATTTGACTGACACCAGTCCATGGCGAACACTGGAGTCCAGGTTGCCTCTTTAATGCTTGTAGGGGGCTGCCCCTCAGCACATGAGTCAAAGTCCTGGATGACACACTTAGGGCAAAATCCTACAGTTGGAAAGGGCAAGATTTCTTCTAATCCATGCACTCCGCATTATTATGCTATTATAAAAATAGTTTCAAACAACAACCTCAGAACAGGCTTCTGAATGCCCTATATAGCAATAACTTATCATGTCCAGATGTACCATGCAATTTTTCAGCTAGTTACTTGTTCCAGTGATTGATGGTGTCCCTGTCCATGGCAAGGGGGTTGGAACTAGATGATCTTTAAGGTCCCTTCTTACCGAAACCATTCTATGATTCTATGATATGCTTTTCTCCTGCATGTGCCCTGCTAGGCCTGTTCTGGTGAGCACAACTGTATCACCTCATCCCTTTTTTACCAAACAAGAATCGCAGAATGTTAGGGGTTAGAAGGGACCTCGAAAGATCATCTAGTCCAATCCCCCTGCTTTACCTAAAACATCCTATGCTCCAGCTTGCACCCATTGCCCCTTGTCCTATCACTGAATGTCACTAAGAAGAGCCTGGCTCCATCCTCCCGACACTCACCCTTTACACATTTATAGACATTAATGAAGTCACCCCTCAGTCTCCTTTTCTCCAGGCTAAAGAGACCCAGCTCTCTTGGCCTTTCCTCATAAGGGAGATGCTCCACTCCCTTAATCATCTTAGTGGCTCTGCGCTGGACTCTCTCTAGTAGCTCCCTGTCTTTCTTGAACTGGGGTGCCCAGAACTGGACACAGGACTCAAGGTGGGGCCTCACCAGCACAGAGTAGAGGGGGAGAAGAACCTTCCATGACCTGCTGGCCACGGTCTTCTTAATGCATCCCAAGAGTCGCTGCCAATTACAGGGTACAGATGTTTTATAGAGTTCAGTGCC
This sequence comes from Brachypteracias leptosomus, assembly GCA_013401335.1. Taxonomy (NCBI): domain Eukaryota; kingdom Metazoa; phylum Chordata; class Aves; order Coraciiformes; family Brachypteraciidae; genus Brachypteracias; species Brachypteracias leptosomus. The sequence goes on from VYZX01030089.1 coordinate 34,882, forward strand.
AAAGAAGGAGAAAATGATTCTCTATGCACAGGCAAGAGCAGTTCCAGGAACTTAATTTTTATAATGAAGAATCATGACTTGAGTTCCAACTTTGCACAAGTTAGACACAATCAAGTTACTTCTGAATGTCACCTGGCTCAGGCAGGCAGTGCACATAGCATTTTCTCTTCATCTTTTGATGGTAAAATATCTATTGACTTTAGGAGGGCCAGAATTTAACTTCTATTTTTTTCAGATTAATTTGTATCATTAGGAATGCTAGTATGGGAAAAACCTGACAATTATTTTTTCTCAGTTGATTTTATTGACAACAATGATTTGTATGTACTGTCATGGTGTGACTGAGTAACCCCTTAAGGAAGCCTATGTAGGTATATTTTACAAAATAGCAAGCTGCAATGACAGTGCAATAAGAGGGTGGTTCTGAAGAGAGCACTGTGGACAGCAAATTGTGAGATCGGTCTCTATATCCAGCCCTTCTGCCAATTATCTGGCTGGGCAGACACTTCCTTATATGTTAACAGGCACAACAATTGGTATAGTGTCGCTCATTTCTCCCCTATTTTGTGATGTTTTCCAAGCATTTTTCCCCATTACTGGCTGAAGATATGTGAAAGACAAACAAATGGTGAGGAAAAAAGAGGAGGTTTCCTCCCTTTTATACTAGGAAAAAAAAAGAAAAAAACAACCTACCCCATGGACCCACTACTTTTTGCCAGAGGGCAGTAAATGTCAACACAGTAGTCTATTTCCTACTTTGAAAATGAACCAGTTTAATTCAGAAACATTAAACTTCACAGAAGTGGTAACCCCTTCCTGTGTGTTGTCTTTCTATCAGACCAGTCTCTTAAATCATTCAACACTGCTGACTGCTAGAGATTGAGTCCGCAACACACAAAACTACCCCTGCAGTCAGATTTCTGCAATAAGGCTGTGCTTTGATCATAGCCTTCCTTCTTTCCCCAAGGATGAGTTAACCTCATAAAAATGCATATCCTGACCAAATGTTTGTTTTCTGTCATTTATTCCTTCCTTAATACTAATAGCAGGATCACTGAACAAACAAACTACTCAGCCTGGGTATAAATACCCACCCTTCAATGGTCATTTGTCAAAGGTGATCAAGGCCAGCCCACAATTCATGCTCTACTTGTAGGCTGGGCAGCTGCTGTTTTTCTTGCCTTAGTTCAAAGACACATTGAGAACAAGCATCTGGTCTTGGAGAGGGAGCAGGGACATTAAATCTGAACAGTATGAGCAGACAAAATTCTGAGGGTTTTTTTAATTCTATCTACATATTTTTCTGTCCTCTGCTCCAGTATAGATAGCAAAATCCTTACTGGGAATGTAGCTATGTAACCACACTGCCTACCACTAAAGGTTTTGTTCAATACCATCTGAATTTAGATCTGGTAGTGCAGACTCCTGCCCTTGTCTACATCCCACTCATCAACATCCAGGGGGTTGTGAAGCAAAACAGAGAAGGATCACCTAATAAAAGACCTTGGTGCAAAATCATGCTCTTATTCTCTATTTTATAATTAAATGCTATAGATGAAGTTGCATGGACCACAACCATCTCAGAGGTAGGCAGCCAAAGTGCTTTTCCTCAAAATCACAGAGTCATAGAATTGTTTTGATTGGAAGAGACCTTTAAGATCATCACACCCAATCATTAATCCTGCACAGCCAAGTCCACCACCAAACCAGGTCCCTCAACACCCCATCTACACGTATTTTAAATCCCTCCAGGGATAGTGACTCNGTCTGCCAAAATGGTACTACATTTACCACACTCTTTTTCCATCCCCAACCTGAACAGTCTAGATGTCAGTTGAGATAATGGACCTCTCCTACTTAATGAGAAAAAGCAAATCCCTTGCAATCACATCAGCATCTCTACTGCTCTTCTCTTTGATGTGACATGCACATCTTTCATAAAATTTTAGCAACGTGTGCTTGACACCTGCATTTGCTGGGGTAAAGCAAGCATGGATGTAGAGATCAATGTGTCAGGTGCCTCCTCATCCTTTCTGTTGCACAAACAAATGATCTGGCAGACAGTACAGGAGACAGCCCTTAAATGTTTGACATGTCATAGTTGCACACAGGCACTGTCCCCTGATGAAGGACTGAGACACAATGCACTTCATCATTACCTTGAAAAAAAACAGGGACTATAAAAGCAAAGATACAAGGCAAATGTAAAGCAGCCGAATTCATGTTACCTTTGCAGCCTTGTCCACTGTTACTTCCTCACTACTTTTACCCCTAAATGTACTCTAACACAGAACTCATGCTTTCTTTGGTATTTAGAATTTTAGATTTGGACTGGCTCTGTCAGTGATGCTGGTCTTTGAGGGGTTTTGTTTGTGAGTAAACAGAAGTCTCAGTCTCAGCAAAGAAGGTACCAACATCATCCAGCCACTGTCACAACTGGAAATGTGCTGCCAGCTTGAACAGAAAGATCAAGAGACAAGATAAGGGGAAGTGTCACAGCTGCAGAACAAGGAAAAGCCTGTGCTTGACCATTGCACATAAGACAACTTGTGAAAAACTGAAAGGCATATGATTACAATGTTAGTAGTAGATATAGAAATGTTATTTCAATATTCATTCATCTTCTCTCTCTCCCATAAATGTTATTCTTAATAAAGATAAATAAAACCACAGAGCCATATATCTCTGCAAACCAGATAAACAGGCATAAAATTGAAGGAGCTACATATGACTGCCTTATGTCATGCGGCGAGGGTGCCTGGAATGCACTTATGTCAGAGGTAATGCAATGTTCAATTTTAGGGAGTTATTAACTAGTGATGATTAGTTAATAAATATTAATACAGTCCTACTACTGAAACAACAGCCTTGCAATGGCCTTATCAGCTATGAAAAATGCAAAAGACCATGTGCACTTTTATAAACTAAGTCAAGGCAACAATTATCTTCTGGCAAAGAAAGTCTCCCATGGCACTTACACTGAAAATCTGTCTCTATTCTGTCAGTAACAAATAGTTATCTTGATTTGCTGAACTGTTTATAAGCTCCAGGACATGTCTCTGTGGCCCCAAGAGTACTGGCACAGCAGTCAGAAAGCAGTAAGATGTTGTTTTGGGTGGACAAAATAGTGTCAAAAGTTTGACTTTAAAAGAAAAATCAAGTGATCTACAGCCTCATGTTAGGCCTACAGAACCTGGCAACACTGTCTGTAGAAGCGAAGGAGCTGGAGAAGGCAATACTCTCCTTCTCGGTAATGAGGCTTTCTTTAAAATCATTTTTAGTGGTGCTCAATAAATCCATGAAGAAAGGGAGTTCCTAAGCTTCACCTTCTCATTTATCTGTCCTCATGAAAAATATTTTTAATTATGTTCATAGTGGTGCCAACAGCATATGCAGTTCTGTGTCTGGGGCCTGAAAAGTGTGTGGAAAAACGAGTTTCCAGCCCTATCTCACACTCATATGTGAAGGAGGCCATGGCAGAAGCAGCAACAGCCTCTCCAGACCATGCTCCATTCTCTAGCACAGAAAGAGGCATTTGGGTAGCACTTTGAAGTGAAGTCTGTAATACCACCAACAGCTGTACCTAATGTGGGAAGTGACCTGTAGAAAGGCATACCTTGAGCGCAAGAAATGAGAGCCTTCCTGTTTTCTCTGTTCTGGCATAGCATGAGGTAAAACAAGCAACTAAAGCTCCTGCTCTCTAATAACATCAGGAAGCAGTTTCATTTGATCAAAAGCAGCTGTATAAAATGCAGACATCTAAGCTACTTCCTGAGGTCAATAGGCCTGATTCAGCTTGATCTAAAGTGGAAATATAAATTCCCTCCAAAATCCATACCTTCTCCAGTGACAGCTGAGACCTTTAATATCAAGCAAAATAATTCCACCCTCTGCATTTCCAAAAAACCTGTCATACAACATCTAACCCAGAGTTCTCCTATGCAACATCTGTCTGGGAGCTTTGAAACTTCAGTTACATTGTTTTCTTCCTCTTTCTGTAAACATATACTTGCTCCATCTGGCAAGGGGAATCATAAATCTCCCCTGATTCACTAGTCTGGCATATCTGCAGTAGTTTACACAGAGTGTATTTAGACAAATAGCAGAAGGAAAATGCTTCTGCATGCATATAAGTGGAAGCCTTGTCTATGAACAGTGTTTCTACTGTACTACTCTGTGAGTTCCTGGTGCTGCACATCTTGAATTCAGCTGCACCTTCTTTCAGCACTATGTTCATTGTTTCTTCATGACTGCTTTCTGTCAGAAATACAAGATTAGTGGAAGAATGCAGCAAATACCACCCTTGAATTATAGCAATCTGACTTAGAAAATCTCACTTATAAAATTCATGTGAGCCAGATAGAGTGAAAACAGTCACGTGGACTGAAAAGCTCTGTGAACGTAAGCAAAGGGTAATGATAAATAGCTAAGTATAGAGGTCAGAGAAGATAGCTAATGGAAGATTTAGGGATCAGTGTAAACCTGGTTTTATTTAAAGTATGCATTTAGGATCAGGACAAGTAATGGAATACCACATAAATGTAATTTTTAGATGTTACTAAACCAGGAGGAATTCAACCAGCAGTCAGAAGGAGGAAATCATGAAAAGAGTCTTTGATCAAAAGCAGAGAGTGAGAGCTTGGTGAAACCATGTCAAGAAGAAATACGCATCTGGAGGAAAGGAAATAATCTGAAAAACTGATATATACACTAAGAAGAAGGAAACACAGTAACAGTGGTGTTGAATGGCAGGCAATAGGAAAAGCAAAGTAGAGAAAACTTCAATCACAGTGTGGCACTCAAGATAACCCAAAATGCAATTTGGAGTTCCATGTGCAGAGAGGTCTCCTAGTGTGGATGAATGACACACACACATACATACATACATACATACATACATACACACACACACACAAGAAACACTTACTGGGACACTTCTGGGGCACCATGGGGCTGGGAGGGGAAGAGCCAAGGAGATGGTGGTTTTTCCAGGTTCCTTTACTTCCTCATCCATCAGTACCAACAGCATCACGCACATTCTGTCTCTGGGTGGGGCAGCAGCCATGAGGATTTATGGCTTCACTGTAAGCATATGGCTTCCACTGCCACAGACTGTCATTGCTGACCTGGGCCTGATCTTCACAATCTATCTTATCTCCTTGATAAATCCTTTCTTATTTCTCTGTGCAATCTCACCCTCTATCTTGTGTGAGTGCCGAAAGGATGAAGTGCCCCCACCAATGTGGCAAGTGGGAGTAAATATAGGGCCAGCTGCTGGATTCAGTTCACATGGGGGTCTCAGCTACCAGCCATAGGGCAGAAACGGTGCATGTCTTAAACACTGGCTGCTGGGACAGACTGGAGTGAGTGAAGAGCTCAGCACTGGTGGCCCCAGTGGTGGAAATGTGAAAGCGGCAGCTGCATTCATTGGGCTGGGATGGAGACCCCCAGTAACTTTGGACAGGGATCTGGTGTCTGGGCATGAACAATCCCCTGGCCTCAAACATGCTGGAGGTGTGACTGCTTTTAATATCTCTTAAAATAAATCACATGAAAATATTAGAATCATAGAATATTAGAACTTCCTTGACACATAAGACATGCAAACAGAAGTGGTATATCCCAGCACACTTGGGCTTCTCAGCCTCATGAATCAAAATACTTCTTCATCTTAGACCTTCTGCTATAGGATGCTGGTCGTGTAGATACTGACCAGTCTAGCATGGCCTATCAAGACTTGCTCTTGTGGGAGATACAGGTCAAAAGCCATAATGACTCATGTCTGAAATGTAAGGCCAGAAAACATCCCTAAAGCATTAATTAGCTTGTGCTCTATGCTAGGATTTTAACTGCAACATGGCTGCACTTTAAGGGGAACCTGGGACACCAAATTTATCCTGTACTGTATCTGGCATCCAGAGTCTCTGCCCCATGTAGGTGCTCTGGCATTGAACCAACAGCTGAGAGGATGGCAGTGAGAGGAAGCTGAACACACCCTGCCAGAAAAGACAACAGAGGAGTGGTGACAAGCTGCTGCAGATTGCTTCAAGAACTTGCAAAAAGACAAAAATTTAGGACCAAGCAACAGTGAATTCTCCACAGCAGGGGTGGGAGAGGATTTGCCTACAGTGACAGGGCTGAAAAGGAACTCCTGGAGCAAATTCAGGAGAGGAACCTGGCCAGGTAAACAATAATTCAATATCTTAAGGAACAGAAAGAAAGATGAGTAGAAAAGAACAGACAGGCAATAACTTTTGTTTTATATTTTCTTTGGGCCAGAACTGATGAGGTCTAGTCTTAATATGAAAAATGGACTGCGTGTGATGCTGTTGACTACCCATGAACACAGCAGAAGCAGATGCAGAGACAGGTTGTGAGAGTTCACAGAAGTGGAGCCTGCTTCAGCTTTGTGTACTTTGAGACTGTATTTCACATGATTTTCAAAGCCATAAAAATGCACAGAACTGTCTGGAGAGTAAGCTTGCACCTGAGGCTTCTGTCAGAAATCTTCAGTCTTAGAGATAAAATCAATTATTAAAGCTTTTTACAGTCCACATTGAATTGTTCTCATCACTATTTTCATTAGTGAGAAAGTGCTTCATATAGGAGTTGGGGATCTAGGAAATAACTGAATGCATACAATCAATTATTTCTCAGGAATTTCTCAGTGGAGACAGAAGAAATGAAAGGCCAAAACTATTCAGACAGACATCTGGGTTTTGTACTGCTCTAATCTTTGCTTATGAGATGAGCTCTGAATTTTGGTTTACTGTGACAGTAGTCTGGCAAAGAACAATATGCTAACAGGAACACCACATGCTGGGCATTACATACTGATATATAAATGTCCATAAAAGAAAAAGGACACAAATCTTCTGCCTTGAACAGTTTGGGGGATCATTTTAAATAAATATATGTGAAATATATGTGTAGAGACATAGGGAAAAGGAATTATTAAATCAATCAGCCCAAAATCTATTCAATGGGCCAACGTCTTCTTTTCAAGTAACAACAAGCATTAGGTATTTCAGAGGAAAAGTAAGAAATCCCACATCAGACAGATTAAGTGTCTTTCTGTTTTCTAACAGAGACTGTCTCAAACCCAGAAGGATGTGGTTTAATAGCATTCTGATTTTTTAAATATTTTTTTAAACCAATAACCACCACAACCCTGAATGTTCTTATTAACCCTGTAATTCTGTCAAATAATTTATGAATCTCAGTGTCAACAACCTCATATGGTATGGGTTCTAAAGCCTAAATACTTTTTGGTCAAAATAACATTAGCTTTCATTGGTCTTCAATTTGCAAACATCACATCTGCACTGAATGTCTCCTTCTTGTCTCATCAGAAAGCCAAGTGTTTTGGGACCTACTTAAGCATCACACTTCATTTTGAAAAATAAAAAACTTGTTCTTACTATTAACTCACTTCTAATAGTTCTGTATATCATTTGTTAATCCTTTCTATATACAAATTTCACAGAATACATTTAATTTTTAACTAACTTCCTTCTGTTGAAACAGAATGACACATTCTGTATTACATGTAGGAGTTACCTGTGGTACTAAACAACCAAAAAGCTTTACCTGCACGACTCCCTTTACAAGGAATAATGTGACAATATAGTTTAAAATCATCGTCAATTAATTGGCAATTTAAACACAGTGGAGTTTTGTCTCCCATGCTACTGCCCTAAACATAGATCGTTCAGGGCCAGGCCCAGCAGTTGGATTTTCTCTTTTGTCAGAAGAGGGGTTTGGCAAGCAAGCACTCATTTGTCCAGCATTCTAGATGTAGCAATAGACCCTGATCCTGTAATGTGCTTAGCTACCATTTGTCCATTCCCAAAATTAATGAGGTGATCATTACGTACTCACTGCATCTTTACCAGAAGACTTTTTGCTACTTGTAATTTTAAGTCTGGCTAACTGGTTTTACTCCTTTGAAGAGAGGAGAGGTCATGAAAAACCTTGGGGTTTAAGCATGAAGCCAGCAATAGCAAAACTTTTCTTGCAGTACAGACATGGATTGGAAGCATTTCTTGGGGGACTGTCCGTTCCTAAAATCCTGGTCCTTTCTGAATGTCTCTCTGTGTTTAAGTCTTCTGTGGTTAAAGAAATCCTCACTAATTATCCACTAGTAACACAGATAACATCAAATACTTTCTTTAGTCAGCTTGCTTATTTCTAAAGGTATCGTTTCTGCAAGAAATTCAATCACAGCATTTCATATGACCTGCATATTTGCAAGCCTGAGATTTGTTATACACCCAGCTGAGGGTTGTAACTCCAACCGCCCCACCTAGACAATGAAGAAGTAGTACCAAGGCTGCACACCATCTTGGAGGTGCCATTTAGAAAGGCTATGATGAGTATAGGCACTGTCTAATAGAGGTAGTAAGGAACGGAAGTTAGAATTAACCAATTTGGCTTGGGATACAAGGGAAAACTATTTGGTGCAATCTTGGTAAACCAGGACATAGTTTCTGAATGAAAGGTTAAAACCTTCATATCTAGCAATTCTTTTGCATATGGAGGAATTTCTAGCTGCAGTGTCTTCTACTTGCAGAATGATGAGCATCAGTCTTGGAAGCACTTTTCTTAGGAAAATTCATTGGGTGACATGAGCTCTGTGCTATGAAGCAATACTCTATGATTTTCAGATTCTTTTTTTTTGTCATGGCACATGTTGTTGACTTGGTATGAAACAACTGAACTTTAGAATAAAGGTGTATGTTGGGACAGCAATAGAAAGAGGTCTAGAGAACAAACAGAAAAATACAGCAACACTTTGTGAAAGATGTCCCAGGAGACACCTCATTCATAAAATGAATGCCTCTGATGAGATTCCTAGCACTTCCTTTAAAGCTACTCCACAAAAATCCTTTCTACCATCCATAACACTCTTGACATCCAGTGAAACAAAGATTGTACGGGGTTTTTTTCTCTGTGTACACTCCTACTATGCTTCATAGAATTCTTGAAGAGGAAGAAATTTCCTGTGCCAAGCTACAGTTTGCAACAGAAAAATTGGATACCTTCTGATCACAGTCCCCAATACACTAGTTCATATCAGCCTATCAGAACCAAATTAGAAAAGCCAAAAAAAGCTAAACATTCCTGAAACGATTGATGCTTTTTCTTTTCATTTTTCTGTCTGCAGTTACAGATGGAACCCATTAACACCCACTTCCTCAGTTAGGAAATGGATCCTCTGTACACTTTGTACTGCTCCTCAGATGCTTTGTGTTCATTTATCCAGAAAGTTATGAGTGAATTCAGTCCCTACTGCAAGCAAGTCAAACATAAGTTAGCTATGGAGCAGATAACTTACAGACAAAGTCACGGATACCAGCAAATAAACCTAGTGAAAAATAGATCACCTAGGCCTGAGCATAGCACGAAGATGAGTAGCACAGCTCCTGTGCTGCAGACCTGAACTTGCTCCCATGAAAAGAGAAGCCCACATCAGTCTGAAAACGCCATGTAGATGTGTCCCTCTGTATCATTTACTTGTAAGCAGAGATATGCTCACTAAGATGGTCATGGTGCCCTGTTACTTACATGTATACAGTATATTTCTTTCAACACTGCAATACTTACATCCAACCTAACGCTAGCCTCCAAAAAAATACATGTCAGGCCTACATTTCTGCATTAAAGTTTTTGATGCCTAGCTTTCTGTGAAGGCAGTGAGGAAAGAGAAGTACCCGGACAGTTAGTTTTTCTGATCTAAAGAATAAGTGTAAAATAGAGGTACTTCTTTTCCCATCAGTTACAATCTCCAGATGTTCCGCTAATTCCTGTAGAACCCTACATGCTTTACAGGAAATGTACAAAACTGACAGGCTTTCTAACTGAAAAAAGTTACAGCCTGGATATATCATTTATCTAACACCTTTTATTCTTCCTCATTGAACTGGATGCAGAACAGTAAGATACAGGCAGTTATTTGTGGCACCAAAAGTTATCATAGAAACTTTCATCTTCATGCAGTGGGATGGAGGAAGGCAAAAGGATACTTTGGAGGATATGATGTGATGAGTATATTTCCCTACAAATGCTGTTTATTTTGCAGAACCTCTTTCTACTCCTGCAGGCTCTCTCCTCTAAAGCCACTTCTTGAGTGGGCACCTGGGCTGAACTCCCCTTAGGTTGAGGACTGCCAAATAGACGTGGACATCTGACAGAGACACTTTAATGCTCTTGACCTGCTACAAAGCTGGCTGTCAGGTTAAAAGGAGGGGAATGAATGTGAAGGTTAAGGTCAGGTTTAAGGCCAGGAGCAGGAAGATGAGCTCACCATTTCCCTGCATGGGAACCTGGAAGCTGCCCTGCAAGCTTTTTTTTTCCCTCCCAGCCTTCTCTGATGAAAACATCCTTCTAGCCCAAAATTATGAGTGAAAACAAGCAGCTTTACTCATACATATTGAAAATCTCACACCTCAAAGAGAGGAAAGATCAAATTCTTTGTTTTAATTGCTCAAAAACAGGAAGTGAAACATGGAACAAAATCATTTTTCATTGTGTTTTCTTTTTTTTGACACAAGGCACACTTTACTACAAGAAAGTTACTAGGATAGGAGATTACATAAGCAAGTGAACTTAAAAGCGATTAATTTTTTGGTTTTATTTAATTTTTTCTTTTCATCTGACACTAGTACTTCAGTTCCTATTTGACCAGACATTTGGAAAAAAAGTGTGGGTTTTTTTTCTATTTTTAATGAGGAACAAATAAGGTCTCTGTCTTTCTGATGCATGTAACTTTCATTACTATAAGTTACAAGTATGCATTAAGAAACAAAATGTCTCCTGAGGCTTAGTGAAAGGGAATTTATACTTCTGAAATATATTTAATTTATGCACTTTAAATACAGAATCACACAGAATCACAGAATTACTATAGTTGGAGAAGACCTTTAAGATCATCAAGTCCAATCATTATCTATCTCTACCAGGCCCACTTCTACACCATATCCTTGAGCACCCTATCTAGATGTCTTTTAAATACAGCCAGGCATGCTGATTCAACCACTTCCCTGGGCGGCCTGTCTGTCTTCGATAACCCTTTTGGTGTAAGAGTTTCTCCAAATATCTAACCTAAACCTTCCCTGACATAACTTGATGCCATATCCTCTTGTCTAGGACAAGAGGACTACACTGCAGATCTTCTAATCTGGACATTAATGGCCTATAAACAGCCTTTATACTTTTTAAGGAAAGCAAAACCATGTAAAGGAATGTGAAGGAGTGTTTGACACCAGATGGTTGTGCCACAATCCAGAGGGATGTTGACAGGTGGTTTCAACAAGAGCAAATGCAAAGTCCTGCACCCGGGGAGGAACAGCTCCAGGCACCAGTATGTGCTGGGGACCATCCTGCTGATAAACAGCTTTTCACCAAAAGACCTGGACATCCTGGTAGACAGCAAGCAGGCAGTGAGCCAGTGATGTGCCCTCGTGGGGCACAGTATCCAGCAGTATCCTGTAATGCATTAAGAAGAGCATTATCTGCAGGTTGAGAGAGGTGATCCTTCCCCCGTGCTTAGCACTGGTGAAACATACCTAGAGTGCTGAGTCTACTTCTGGGCTCCTCAGAACGAGGGAGACATAGACAAACTGGTGTGAATCCAGCAAGAGATGACAGAGGTGATTAAGGGATCTAAACATTTGATGTAGGAGAAGAGGCTGAGAGAGCTGGGATCATCCAGCCAGAAGAGAAGGCTCAGGAGGAATCATATCAATGTGTACAAATGCCTGATGAAAGCATATTAAAAAGAGCCAAACTCTTTTCGTTGGTATCCAGTGACAGGACAAGAGGCAACAGGCACAAATTGGAATGCAAGAAATTTTGTTTAAATATAAGGAAAAGACAGAACTCAACTGGACACAACCCTAGTGGTCTGCTCTGCATGACCCTGCTTTCAGCAGGGACTTTGGTCTAAAACAGCTTCAATGATGCCTTCCAAGCTTACCCATTCTGTGTTTCTGTAAGGGGTATAGTACTGTCCTAATATTTATACCAAAATTATAAAGTCAAATACATCTGGATTTTGCTTAGTGTAAAAACTACAGTCATCGGTTTCACCTTTGCAAGCTGCAGGAATAGCTTGCTTACCAGAGGGAAAAAATACACATGTCAAATTGAAGGGATTGAGGGCAATGTGTCTTAAAGAGAATGAATTGTAATGCTTCTTTTTATGAAGCCATATCAGTAGACCAGAACCTTAGTTGCTGTGGTACCATTAGATCACCTTCCTTTGAGCTTCCTAACAATTTATACCTTCAGTTCTCACAAGTGGAAAAGGACTGAAAAACTGTAATTCTATCCCTTTTTGCTTGGATTTAAGTGACAATATAAAGAATAAGATCATGCAGAAATAGATCTCTTTTTCTCTGCTTACTGCACTTCCCAGACACCCTGCAACCAGTAGCGTGCTCCTCCGTGCCAGAGGAACACAACCACACCAGGACAGGAAGAGCAGGCAAACATCCAGCTTTGCAGACCTGACACTCAGTCACTATGGAACAGATGCCCTAGGATGGAAACTTCAGGGTGGAGAGTGAGTTTTGTAAGAACAAGAGCAGCATGAAGCCTTTTCACACCACCCAAACTGTTAAATCCATTCCATAAAAAGCTGTATCAACAGAAGCCTTTGTCAGCAAGACTGGACTACTCAACAGGATGAGCTGTTTCAAAGAAATACTGCTATCCTTTTATGAATATTATTTTTTTAAGGATCTGCACTCTGATGTTAACTAGACTCTCTCACACAAGCAGTCAGAGTAGATTCAAACTACTTATTCAAGTCAGAGTTTTACAGACAAGCCCTGTGCAAAGAAATATTGATGATATTCTTCTCCTAACAACATGTATACATAAGACTCTTTCATTATGAGTGGAGAACCGTGTCATAAATATGATTTATAGTCTATCATATGAAGGAATGATTGTAATAAAATGAGGCCTTGCAAGAAACACATCTTCTAATTAGAAATGACAAGAGGGAACATTTACTGCGTAACTCCAACCTTCAAAATTTACTTATAAAATCCAGGGAATCTTTAGTCTTAAAGTATAAGGAAGCTGAGAAAAGAGTTATGTTTAAACTTGTCTACAGATGTATGATAAATAAAGCTCTACAGCATGCAAATCACTTGCATATACCTACCAGCTGTCCCAGCATTCCAAAGAATCTACCTTTGCCTCCAGCATCTCTCCTGAAGCGATGGATGGGATTACAGTGTTCTTGCAGGATTTTGGCATTGCTTCTTTTTCATTCATAGTAGTGAGGCCCTACCATTTTCTCTGATCTGCTCAAAATGATGTAGGTTTGTAAGCTATGGGCTTGTTTCTCTGAGTCAGAGGTCTCTGCATGAAGACCTGTCAGTCTCATCCTGTAAAGACGACAAGACTAACAGATGACAAACAAAATAGCAGATGTCAGCCACTGAATTTTAGAACACAGGAACATAGGAGTGGAGTAATGCCACAAAACATTTCACAATCTAAGAAAGATCCACAGAAAAATATTAAAAGATAAAGCATAGTGTGGCGACATAGAAAACTCAGTGTTAAAGGCATCATAAACACCCTATGCTACTTCAACAGGAGAGATCATGTTAGAGGAAGCACGGATGGAGAAAAATAAATATTAGAATTGCATTTTATAGGACAAACTGATATGGCTGAGGTTTTCACTTTATTTGAAGATAAGTTAGATAAACAATCACTTCATATCTATTATCTATTGACTTTTTTGTGTTGAAATAGTACATGGAAAAATACCACTAAAATGTTAATCAGCATTAGCAGATCAAGAAAGCCTGACAATTCACTGCTGGTGGAGATTTAAGCAGCTCAATTCTAAAGATAATCAGTAAAGCATGGCACGTTGAGAATTCATCTGGAATGTAAACACACTACATTTGTGAGGGCAGAGTACAATACTTTGGCTGACTTCAACAGCTGGTTGCAACATACCACAAAGATGTGGTAACAAAAACATGCAATATTTTCAGGCTGCAAAGTCTTCATCAATTCACATAAGAAAGCAGATGGAGCCTCTTAAATGTCAAGATTCCCTTACCCGTAAATAACTTAGTTTCAGTTTAGTCACGTGTCCACAGAAATTTACATTCTAATGGTTAATTAACCTTGAAGAACAAGGAACGTAACGATAGAATAAGGAAACTAGTCATAAACACAAATAATTTACACTAAAGATAAAAATACATACTCTAATAGAATAGGCAGTGGAATAACAGAAATAGTTTGTTCCACTGCAGCAAACAGCTGAAGTCAATTTCTGTGGTTTCTATACTTGATGTGAAAAGTTACAGTTTTTGGTTTTGTTTTCTTCATCCCTCTCCTTTCCTCAATTCTTTTCTTTTTATTAAGCCTTTCCACATTTTCTGCCTTCTCCACTCTTACACTTTTGAGTTTTCCTCTTTTTTCCTTTTGTTTTGTTTCTAGGGCAGAAGAAACAGCAGAAGAAATAAGCTAGAACATTAAACCTGACACAGTGGTAGAACAAAACCCCCACATTTCACTGTCCTCAATGAGGAAAGCAGGAGGAGAAGCACCACAGCAGAAGCCGTAGTTAATTTTTCCTGCAATGACATATTGAGGAAAGTGCTGCCAAGACATCTTCAGAAGAGTGTGCAGGTCTGGCTGTTCCTGCAAGCACATAATGCTCACTCTGAGGTTTTCAAAGAACTGCGAATAAAATCTGGGTGAACTGGCTGCTGAACTCCATGGTTAGTTGGACTGGGACTGCTGAGACAAGAAGGAATACCTTCCACTGGCCAAGCATCTCTGGGCCTCAGTTGGTTTCAACTGCCAACTGTGCACAGGGTCACACATTTCTCCGCCTGCTTTTGCTCACCTCAGATGAGCCCCAACACGTGAAGCTATAAAATGGTGCTATGCTATCTCCTCTCTGGCTCAGCTTCACAAAAAGAAGTTGTAGATGGCGCAAAACCTAGGTCAAACCAGTTACAGATCTGGGACAATAAAACCAAGAATTGCAAAAGGCTAGGAGCATAATTATGTGGGAAAGGAGAGGGTCAGAAGTCAAATATAAAGCAGCATATGGGGGCATCTAGAATAGACGGCCAATTAAACCAAATATGATCTCCTGTGCAAGGACTGGCGCAGGCTACAATTATCAAAAAGCCTCTGTCCCCCTGCTCCAAGTGAAAGTCTCTGTACAGCCCATCTAAAGAATTTATGAACCACAAGTCAGGCTTCCAGAAATCATGCTGCTCTAATAAATGTGTATGTACTTTTAGACATGTCTTACTGTGTCCTTTCATTTTTTCAGGAAGCCTCCTAACTTCAGTTTGTAAGTAAACAATTCAACTTCAATAGTCACTACAAAAGGGATGCAGCAAATAAGAGTTCCCTACTCTCCACATAAAGGAAGCTCCCTCTATGATATCAAAATCCCCTCTACCAGGCAGGTGGGTATTTTATCCAACTTCTGTCACCTCTAGACTCATCTGCACTATTTCATGGGCCTTTCCATGCCCCTTCCCAGGCCATCTCCTTCATCTCCTCAGTCTGTCTAAACACTCACATTGCTCCATCTCTCCCCCACTGCATCCCACCCATCCAAGCCCATCACATCTGCAGAATGCAGATTTCCCTTTTAGGTTTGTTGTTGTGGCTTTTTATTTAATAAGTTGCAATTGTCTTTAAATGAGTAAATTAAGAAAATAGCAGCCATTCTGCTCTACTCTGACTCCACTGAAAGTGATGCAACAAGGAAAGCTAAAGCCCATTTGGAATTAAATCTGGCAAGGGATATCAAAGACAAGAAAGGCTTCTTCAAGTGCATCAGTAGCAAAAGGAAGATGAGGGAAAATGTGGGCCCGCTGCTGAATGAGGTGGGTGCCCTGATGATGGAGAACACAGAGAAGGCAGAGTTAATGAATGCCATCTTTGCTTCAGTTTTTAAGGCCTTGGGAATCCCAGACCCTGCAGGTAAGAGAGAAAGTCTAGAGAAAGGAAGACTTTCCCTTGGTCAAGGAGGATCAGATTAGAGATCATTTAGGCAAACTGGACACCCACAACTCCTTGGGCTCCAACAGGATGCACCCAAAAGCACTGAGGCAGCTGGCAGATGTTATTGCTAAGGCACTCTCCATCATCTTTGAAAGGGCATGGAGAAAGCGGGATGTGCCTGAGGACTGGAGAAAAGCCAGTCTTCAAAAAGGTCAAGAAGGAGGACCTGGGAACTACAGATCAGCCATTCTCACCTTCATCCCTGGAAAGGTGACAAAACAGCTCATTCTGGATGATATCTCTAAAGCATGTGGAGGGAAAAATGGTTATTGGGAGTGGTCAGCATGAATTCACCAAGGGGAAATCATGCTTGATCAATCAGATAGCCTTCTATGATGATGTGACTGACTAAGTAGATGAGGGGAGAGCAGTTATGTTGTCTACCTTGACTTCAGCAAGGGTTTTGACACTGTGTCCTGTAAAATCCTCATAGGTAAGCTTAAGAAGTGGGGATTAGATGAGTAGACAGTGAGGTGAATTGAGAACTGGCTGAATGATGGAGCTCAGAGGGTTGTGATCTGTGGTGCAGAATCTAGTTGCAGGCCTGTACGATGGAGCATACCCTTAGCAAGTTTGCTGATGGTACAAAACTAGGAGGAGTGGCTGACCCACCAGAAGGCTGCACTGACATTCAGTGAGATCTGGACAGGCTGGAGAGTTGAGCAGAGGGGAAGCTAATGAAGTTCAACAAGGGCACTTGTAGAGTCCTGCACCTGGGGAG
>VYZX01030090.1:0-75064 GCA_013401335.1 Brachypteracias leptosomus
GATCATCCTCGTGACCCTTCTAGATCTCAGAGGCTGCTTCTCCCCAGCACGTCTTGGCTTCTCTAGGAGCCCATCATTTGTCTGAGCCATGAAGCAACAGCCCCATTGGCTCCAGTTTTGCTTTAAGCAGCACAGAAATAGGAGTCAGCTCGTGTATGAACTGATCCCCTTCCCCTTGGCTTTGTCCCACATGTGGAGACAGCAGCACGCTGAAGTTCTCAACGTGTGGATAATCCAAGTCCCTGCACAACCTGCTGGAAGCTCCTCCTGCCCCTGTTGTCCCTGTCATTTGTCACTGATAGTCCCACTTGCATCCACAGAGTTTGAAAATGGTGTGTCTTCTTTTGGTGCTTCTCTTTGGGTTGCACTGTAACTCCCTAGTTCGTGGCTTATGTGAAAGATCTTCACATAGGTCCATGAATTCAATGAGGTGTGATCAGTCCTTGCCTCCCATCTGAGCCCTGCACAGAGGCTCCATTATAGGAATTGCATTAGAGTTGCCTTGGCCATCCTCAACCTTTGCAAACAGGCTTCTCCTCACTTGAGTATTCAGTTCTTTGTTTTTGCCTCATCCTCCACCAAAGGCATAAATGGGATTATACTGTAGCCCTCCAGATAGTCACAGATCCAAAACATGAGAACAATGGAGCTATCTGCCAGCCTAAGTGAATGTGGGATTCAGAGTCTAATTAGATGGGGAGACTGGGAGCAAATATGTAAATACCAAGATGACTATTGTAAAAAATATTTTCAGATATTTGTACTGCAGGATTTCTTGATTTGCTGCTGGGACTGGGAGGCTTATCTCGGGAGTCTCTTAGGAAAGGAAAAAAAACCACAAGCAAAGCAAACGAGTGCTTGTCTGGTTTTGTTTTCCAAATATGCTGAAAAGGGGGAGGGCAGGTGAGCATCACTCAATTAAGAGGAATAAGAGAGGAAGCAAAGAAAGGTCTCAAAGATGATGAGCAGTCTAATCTCTTTGAACACCAGGCACCTGGCCATACACATGGGGGGACTAGGTCATGTCTGTAAGACCTACAATACAAATAGATCCTTCAGGGGTGCTTCCCACCCCCCACTACAGAAGCCAAGCAATGAGACACACTTTGGTTAGAACTAGAAATGACTGGCAAAACCAGTTTGATGAGTGCTGCTTCAAAAAAAGGCAGCAAGGACTAATAGACAAGAGGGGCACGTGTCCCTTCTGTGTCCCTGAGGACTTAAGAGTCCTAGAACCATATTTCCAGATACATGGACATCCTTAGAATGCCAGAGAAATGCCCAGTGGAGACATGGCACCTGGAAAGACTGACAGACCAGCCCCACAAAGGTGCTTCTGAACAGTGACATGCTCAGGGTGACCCAGGACAAAGAGCATCTTTTTGGCTGAGGCCAAACAGGCTCCTCTTTGTCTTGCTGAGGAGGCTGCTCTGAGGTGTGGTAGCCTCAGCCCAGCTGAGGATCTGGCCATTGCATCAAGTGTATATGGGACTTGGGGCTTTAAAAGCTGCTGAAATAACAGCCCCAGGTGGGAACTTGTGTTCTGTGGCAGGTAACAGAGTTTGTAACGTGCTGATTGGCAGAAATAAAGGAAACTGGTCTTCCTGGTAATGCAATTGCCATTTAAGATCACCCAAACAACCTGTGAAAAAGAAGTTGCCTAGAGGAGAGTCTGGCTTTTAAGTAAAAGCTGAAGGAAATTACTGTGGTACCTCAGGGGAGACTCTAAAGAACTGATTTAAGATGGGTCAGGATAGTTCTTAGTACAAATTGCCCTGTGTAATTTCTTGTCTGCAAAGCACCAGCCTATCTCCACTCTCAAATCCCTCCATCTCCAAGAACCTTTCCTCCCATGATCTCTTTTCATCCTCCTTCCCTGAACTCTTAACCCATCTGCTTTAAATAGAAAGCATCTTCCCCTTCTGCTCTGAGATACAGACTCAGAGTTATGCTCAAAGAGGAAACAACCACTTGCACAGAAGTGCAAGTTTCTACATTACTCGAGCTCCAGCTCTATCTTTTCAGCCCACAGGGACCAGCTTCCAGACAGAAAAATGCTCAGCAGCTGAACTGCATCCCACAAGCCAAATTAGAAGTGCTTTGAAAAGAAAAGGAGAAAAGTCCTTGGAGCTGGGAACTTGATTTGCCCCATGACCGTGTTTTCTGTGGCATCATTCTTACCAATTAGTATTCATGAAATTGAAAGAAGATTCTATCTGGAAGCCATAATCATGTTGACCAGTATTAGTTTAATAATGTTGGCATTTTTCTTGCTGAGACTCTCATCAGTTTTAATGGCATATAGTAGTGGCAGCCCCTTATAATCCTAGATGCAGAAGCTCCACTTCTGTTGCTAGTTTGGAAAACTTGTAAGCAGTTTATTTTGGGATTCCATGTTCTCCAAATCTGGTCATTGCTTCTCTAACCCCTCTGAGGGCTGCTTGTCATTTCTGCTCAGAGGGAACCCACCTCCCACTCAGACCTCTAATGTGCTGCTCTAATTTAGGAGTGTTTCTGGAATTCTTTGATTCTGGTGCTAGCACACCAGCCATTGTCATTGTCTCTGGAGAATGATGTTCCCTTTAAGTGCACAGGTATCATTGGAAGGAGCTCACATTTGAATTTCAGAGTTCATAACCTGGCCTGAATTAGTAGCCAGTAGGAGGGCAGCTTGATATGACCTTTTCTTGGTCATCTTGAGGTCTCTGTGCTCTTAGGGCCAGCAGACTCAGCTTCTGCTTGCTAGGAAAATTCCCATGAGGTGAGTGAATTACTTCCTAGATGACTTTGTTTCTGGTGAGCACAAGATGAATGGAGCCAGCCTTGCTTCCAGGCTCTCAATGAGACCTGCCTGTTCAGCAGAGCCACCCAAACCATGGCCAGCACTAAGTTTGTCTGCTGGTGCCTGCTGTAACACTTTCTGCACCTCCTGGCCCACAGCACCACTTGGGCCATTAGCCACAAGAAGTAGATTTTGCTTTTGTTCTGCCCAGAAGTTGGTGAGCACCAAGATGAGGTGTGCACAGGATGGAATTGAGGCATGGAGTCAGGAGGGCAATCCTTGTGCCCAAAAATCACTGTCAAAAGCCAGTCCAGGCAGGGTTGCAGCTGTATCCCTTCCAGGAGGACCTGGCTTTCTCCTGCCCATTGCTCCTGTGAGGACTGGGTTGGGTTTTGCCTCTGAGCTCTGCCTCTGGTCTGACCTGGTGCCTGCCAGAGGGGCAGGGATGTGGCTTCTCCTCCTTGCCATGCAGCACCAGGGGGAAGGCAGTGGGTGGAGGGGGAGCCTTGGAGACATTTGGCTGTTAAGTGGTGTAATTTAGTCTCTGCTCCATGTTTTTATTTTGCCCAGCTGTGTCTGTGTGCACTGAGATTAATCCTGTTAGCTGGCAGGAGCAGGGCTGCCTGCTGTTTATCAAGAGTGCTTGTGTGATTTCTACTTGATATGCAGTTGTCTTGGAGAGGAGCTTTGCAGCCTTGCTTGTGGCCAAGCTCTTCTAGACAGACCTACCTGGGGGTCAGGAGGGAGAGGTGCTGGGGACAGGGTCCTGCCTGCCTTGAGACCCTCTGAAACAGGAGGGGAAAGGGCTGAGGGTCACCCAGAGAGTCCCAATCAGGTTTTGTCAGAGTAGAAACCATCCAGTTTATCTGCAACCTTTTATGCTGCTGCCTGGCTGGCGTGGTGACAAACTTTATTGTGGTTTAGTCCCTTGCAATGAGCAGAAAGAGAAATTCTCACTCCAAGTGACAGGAGTGTCTCTGGAACTGCAGAATCTGGGCTCTGCCCCTCCCCTCACCAAAGAAAGTATAGGCTACTTATGGAAATTAATTGCTCCTTTAACAAATTACCCCTCATTAGCTGAGCCACTTGTGACTCTGGGCACACTTAGCCTGTCTTATCTATGAAATGAAAAGATATTACCCTTAAAAAACCCTCCTAATGATTAGCATAACTGAGTTGACTGGCCATAACTCTATCAGCAGATGATAAAAATTGATGCCCTATGTTCCTGACAGCCATCCTAATAAAGCATATTAATATAACACACACCTTTGAACTCGTGGCTGGTTCAGTTGGGGATATCTTGGCAAGTCTTACTGTAAATTGAGGAGTTTGATCCTATGGGACCCAGAGGTGGGTGCCCAGAATTGCTGTCCTAGGGTGGAGAGATGAACTTTGCATTTTTATGTGTACACAAAGAGATTTGTGACCTTATCAACATGTTTCATTAGTCTAAGAAAGCCCTTGGTCCTAGACCTTTTTTGAATTCTGCCTCTATCAGTGAAACTTGCTGCATTGGATGTGATGGAAGTGGAGCACCTGGAGAGGTTCAAATGGGGGTTGATCATTTCTCTGGGTAATGAAAACACTGAGTTATTAGGGTAGTTATGAAGGGCAAAAGTCTCTTATGCCCACTGAACATTAGAGTGTGCTGGGATGAGAGTTTTCTTCTTGATTATATCCCTCCACTTCCTATACAGGTGTTCTTCTAGCAGAAACTAATGGACTTGGGCATATTCACTCATTACATCTCCCTGAAATTATTTTTCTTAAAAGTATATCAAATAATAAATGTTTCAGCTGGGAAAAGTTTCCTTTCCTCATAGTTTTTTGTTTTGTTTTTTTTTTTTTCCAGAAAATACATTGCTTTGGTTCCTTTATTATTTGTATTACTCCATCTTCCTATCCTCTCCAAAGCATTGCACCCAAAATATTAACCTTATTAGCCATATTCTGGCTATCAATGTCTGCACTGTTTTCCTAGGATGAGTTTATATATCAATTCTAAAGACACGTTGTGTTGTCCAGCTGCCCTTCTGCCAACCCCCCTCATTGTGATCTGATCAAAGGGAGACCTTTTAGCCTGTATTAATCTTCTTCTAATAAAAAAAAAGGATGGATATTGGGATTTCTCCCACCGAGTCCTCTGCCTTGATTGGCAAGACCAGTGTTCCCAGTACTCCCAGTAGTCTCTTGAGCTGGCCAGTGGAGCTCTGCTGTAACCTGCTGCTCCCTGCACTAATAACACCTTTAATCTGCAAAGTGGTTTCCAAATATGCAAGATATCTGCCCAACAGTTCTTCTCAGAGAAGTATTTTCGTGGGACCAGCCTGTAAACCCTTTGCTGCCACGTCCTCCCGAGCTGAGGGAGAAGTGGATTCAAAATGGGATTAAAGATGTTTGAGGAAAATAATCCTCCCTTGGTTGGAGATTAGACCTCGAGTTCCTGCCTTGCTACAAACTCCTTTTCTGACCTTAAGCAAATCTCAGCACCTCTGTGCTGCTGTTCTCTCTGGTTGTGAAATGGGGATTCACATTTACCATAAGTGTTGGGGGGAGGAAAAAATGCACCAGAGACTCTGCTGCTGATGCTGAGCTGCTGTGCTGATAGGGAGCCACATTTGAGATGGAGCTAATAGGATTTCAAAATACAAGAAGTGGTATTAATTAAGGACATAAGTTAAGTGCTAACTGATGGGGTCATGAGGAAGTGGCTCTCCCTAAACACACTTTATCCTACATCTGTCTCCTGGCACCTCCCATTGAAGCAGCTGGTGCTGTCAGGTGGGTCACTGAACCAGCTGGACCTGCTCTGCAATTCCCCCTAACACTTTGTTCTTGTATCTCCCGACTGATTTTCCCCCTAAAAGTTTCCATTTTCCATTTGCTGAGTGTCAGTGGGGATTGATTACTGCAGAGCACAATCTATACCCTACCCATGTGGAAAGCTGATACGTACCAACCAGCTTGATTGGGACTGAGGCTTTCTATTTTTTTTTTTAATAAAATTGGAAATTGTAACTGAATATTGCTGGCTGGTGGTTAGACTTTGGTGATTTAGCCCAAATGGAGTATGATGGATGAGAGGGGGGAAGAAGAACTACAGGGTAGGTGTTTATTTATCTTTGCAGCACTGGAAGTGCAGAAGGGTCAAGGTCACAATCTGTGTCACTGGCCTGTGTCTATCCACATTAAACGTGTAACTCAGGCCCCTCTTGCCTGTTCTCCTCCAGACAAGGTCCCTCCTGCAAGCCCAGATGTGTGTTTGGTAGCCCAGCCAGGTGGCCTCTCTTGCTGTCATCGGGTGCCCAGGAGCTGAGCTGGGTGAAGGGCTTTCTGTGGACACTGATCACACAGAACCAAACCCAACACTCAACAGTCTCCTTGCTGGTCACTGCTGCCCAGGTAGTGGGCTGGGACAAGGAGTTGGGTGCCCTCAGTGACAATCCTTGGCCCCAGTAGAATCAACACTTGGCTGATCAGGGGCACAGCAAAACAGAGGAGTGGAGAATTCAGCAGATGTTGTGTGGGGAGGTGGAACAGAGGCAGGTCTGATAAAGCAGAGTCAAGCTGGGAGACCTGGGGTGCTGCTGTCCCACCCACCAGCTCTGCAACTGGTCCTGATGTGCCTTCAACACTCCCAGCAACCACCGAGTATCTTGCTGGGAACAGCCAACTGGGGTATTTTAATTAGAGGGAGAGTGAATTACATCAGGCTACGAGAGCCCGACTTCTTCACCAGGGCTTGGGGAGAATGGAAAGACTAGCATTTTCAATTTCAGGTTTAGTTAGATAATGCCTGTTGGTGCCAGTAGATTACAGAGTGGATATTAAATCCTCCAGGATTTGCAATTGGAAAGTACTCACAGAATCCATAAGCAGGCAGGAGAGCAGGGCTGTGGAGCTGTCGTCCCCTGGAGGTCCTGAGCAGGAAGAGAAAATGGGAAGTAAATCTTTTCTTTGAAAGAGGCTCCCCGTAAAGAGCACCAATATGCAGACTGTGCCCTTTAAAGGTTTCCCAGTTAAGAAGCTTTCTTGCTTCTGACAGCAGGCAAATGGCACGTGCAAAGGTAATGGGCTCTGTCAAACTGCTGGAGCAGGGAGATGCAAGGCAGGGCTCTGGAGTGCTAATGCTCTTGCTGGGAGGTTGGAGACAGGTCTCTCTCAAGCATCCCACAAAAAGACCTTCTGTGCACGTCCCTGGCAGTTCTCCTGTGGCACCTGAGCTGCAGGGACCCAAAAGCAGTTTACTTGGTACTGAGCTATTTAATGAAACCAGTGTTAAGCTGATGCTGCTGATGCAGGGGTTGATGGCCAGAATCATTTAGGTGGGAAAAGACCTCTAGGATCAGCAAGTCCAACCTTCATCCAACATCTCCCTGACCCCCAGACCATGTCCTGAAGTGCTACATCTCCTCGTTTGTTGAACCCCTCCAGAGATGGGGACTCCAGCACCTCCCTGGGCAGCCTGGGCCAGTGCCTGACCACTCTGTCAGCAAAGAACTTCTTCCTAATGTCCAATCTAAACCTGCCCTGGGGCAGCTTGAGGCCATCACCTCTTGTCCTGTCCTTAGTTCCTTGGGAGAAGAGCCCAACCCCAGCCTCACCACAACCTCCTTGTAGGTAGTTGTAGAGAGCAATGAGGTCTTCTCTCAGCCTCCTTTTTTCTAAGCTAGTCAATCCCAGTTCCCTCAGGGGCTCCTCATAGGACACATTCTCCAGACCCCTCACCAGCTTCATTGCCCTTCTCTGCACCCTCTCCAGCCCCTCAATGTCCTTCTTTTCCTGTGGTGCCCAAAAGTGGCCCCGGTGCTCAAGGTGAGGTCTCAGCAGTGCTGAGCCCAGGGGCACCATCCCCTCCCTGCTCCTGCTGGTCCCACCAGTGCTGGGACAGCCGGGACATGGCTGGTCCATTTCTGATACATTGTTGCCATGTTGTTGATACATTGTAGCTACATTTGGATACATTGTGGCCACACCACCACAACTCCCTCCTCTCCATCCCTGTCCCCAGCTCAGGGGCTGAGCACCCCGGGAGAGCTGCTCTGGCTGCCAAAGACCGAGGCAAAGGCAGCATCAGGCACCTCGGCCTTGTCCTCATCCTTGCTGACAACGTTCCCCCTCTCATTCAATGAAGGGTAAAGATTCTACCTCCTCTTTTTTTCCCACTAATGTTTTTGTAAAAATGCTTTTTATTATCTCTTGCAACAGCAGCCAGACTGATTTCTAGCTGAGCTTTTGCCTCCCTAATGTTCTTTTTACAGGACCTCACTAAATCCCTGTGCTCTTCTGGAGTAGCCTGCCCCTTCTTCCAGAGGTGGTGGCCCCTCCTCTTTCTCCCAAGTCCCAGCCCAAGCTCCCAGTTCAGCCAGACTGGTCTGGCTCCAGGTTGGGTGGTCTGCAGGTGCTCAGTATCTCCTGTTCATTTCCAGCCTCAGTCCCACGTGTAACAGATCCACACCCTTAACTTTACCTATAGGAAGTGATCTCTTGAAGACAGGTCCTAAGGTGGCCCCCGGGATTATGAAATATTCAAGGCACAATTTGGTCTGAAACTGGTGTCACTGTGCCCCTTGGAACTGGTGTGGTCTGGAGGAGATGCTCTTAGGCTGCATCATTTCAAGGTCTGTACCCTTGACGAGCTAGAAGGCTAAAGATCAGATCCTTGCCAATGAGAATTTAGAAGCTATCACAGCCTTTGATTGAGCATCCCAATAGTTTTATTAAGAATGAGTCCCTGTATTTTATGCTTGCTAATTAGCAAATTCAAACGCTTTATTTCTGTGTTATCTTTGTGCAAGAGGGTGGCAAATTTATGTCATTGAAATATTGCAGAAATTTAAAAGTTCACAAGCAATTAGATTTCATTATTCCTGTTTATGCCCCTGAAGAATTGTTCATTTTAAAACTTTATAGTTAATATATACAAAGATAAAACAGTGCCCTGTCTTGCTCTGGTGACAGAAGTCAAGTGACTGAGTGAGCTGAATGAATTATTGGGGAAGATCAGATCTTGGAGCTATTTCCTTTGATTCTTAGCTGAGTATTGCAGCAATTGACCTCCCAGAGGAGGCTCTGTCCCCATGTTTGGTACATGAACTAGCACCGATCACACGTTGTGGTTCAGAAGCCTGGAATTACATATATGCTAGCAAATATTCAGCACAAAGTTGTGTGACAGCCAGTTCCAGGCTCTCTTGCTTACTGGAAGGCTGTGGTTGCAGTCAGATGGCTGGGTACATGGATAACTAGGTGGGGTTATACACGTATCCAGGGGGATTATAGAGATAACCAGGAGAGTTATATAGGTAACTAGGTGGGGTACATGGGTAACTGGATGTGTTATACAGGTAACTAGGTGGGTTATAGAGGTAACCATGGGGGTTATAGACGCAACCGGGGGGGTGTACAGATAACCAGGTGGGGTACACGAGTAACTGGGTGGGTTATACAGGTAACTAGGTGAGTACAGAGGTCTCCAAGTGGGTTATAGAGGTAACCAGGTGGATACACAAGTAACCGTGCGAGTTATACAGGTGGCCAGGTGGGTTATACAGGTAATCGGGGGGTTATACAGGTAGCCAGGTGGGTTATACAGGTAATCGGGGGGTTATACAGGTGGCCAGGTGGGTTATACAGGTAATCGGGGGGTTATACAGGTAGCCAGGTGGGTTATACAGGTAATCGGGGGGTTATACAGGTAGCCAGGTGGGTTATACAGGTAATCGGGGGGTTATACAGGTAACCAGGTGGGTACACAGGTAACCAGGCAGGGTTATAGAGGTAACCAGTTGGGTACCTAGGTAATTGGGTGGGTTATACAGGTAACCAGGTGAGTACAGAGGTAACCAGGGGTGTTATACAGCATCCAAGGGGATTATAGAGGAAACCAGGTGGGTACACAGGTAACCAGGGGGGCCTGTACAGGTAACCATGAAGTTTATAGAGATAACCATGGGTGCTTTACGGGTAACTGGGGGGTTACAGAGATAACGGGGGAGTTGCAGAGCGGGACACGCCGCTCCCGGGTCCCGGCTCCCGCCGGCGGCGCTGCCGCGATTCCGCGCTGCCCCCTGCCGGCCGGGACCGGCCCCGGGACCCACCAACCCCCAAACCCAGGGACCCCGAACCCAGGGACCCCTGCGTCTGCGGGGCCCGGCAGTGCCCGGGGCTGCAGCGAGGATGTTTTGTGCCGGTGTCAGGAGCTGTGCAGGGGCTGGGGGAGACACTTCGGGTGTCCTGCTGCCGGCTGGGACAGAGAATCAATCAGGATGGTTTGGGTTGGAAGGGACCTCAAAGATCATCTCGTTCCAACCCCCTGCCATGGCAAAGACACCTCCCACTAGACCAGGTTTCTCAAAGCCCCATCCAACCTGGCCTTGGACACCTCCAGGGATGGAGGAAAGGATCAGAGAGACCCATCAGCCCTGTCCCTTCTCCCAGGGATCTCCTTGGGATGGAAAGCTGATGGTTTTTAGGAAGAAGTTCTTTCCTGACAGAGTGGTCAGGCGCTGGATGAGGCTGCCCAGGGAGGGGGTGAAGTCCCCATCCCTGGAGGGGTTCAACAACCGAGTAGATGTGGTGCTTTGGGACATAGTTTGGGGGTCAGGGAGATGTTGGACAAAGGTTGGACTTGATGGTCCTGGAGGTTTTTTCCCACCTAAATTATCCTAGGATTCTATGCATGACCTCACATCCAACCCCCGAGTTCTGCCTGAGACGAGCAGACCCATCTCCTTCAGGCTGTCCTCATTCTCTGAGCTAGGTGTGCAGCCATGCTGAGCTCAGACCACACTTCCAGGCTGCAGAGTTTATTATGGGCTGTGTGGGGCTGCTCTGACCAGACTCCCTGAGCAGGCAGAGCACAGCTGTGAGGTTCATTGCTCTATCCCCACACTGCCAGCACGGCCAGTCCTGCTCGCTGCCTCTGGCTGCTCAGGCAAGGAGCTCCATCGTGTTTTTGGAGTGTTACAGAGTCCAGGAGCACAGAGTGTGCTTGTAACTTGCTTGTCTCATGCTTAAATGGTGGAACTGAGATGTTTGCAGCAATTTCAGGACAGGAAGAAGATTTCTCGTTGATTGCTTTTTAATCACAGTAATAACAGTAATGGAGGCAGTGAGTGGAATTGATGGGAAGGAGCTGAGCCCTGTTCTCTGGTAACTCCCATGTGGGGTAAACAAGGAGGATTTACTGGCTTCTCAAGTTGAATTAGTGGTATCCTCGCTCTTCAGGAACGACTGTCAGCAATGTCTGGGGAAAAAAGGCTGGTATCTGCTACCTGGGAGAAGAAATATGCCAGGCATGCTCTGGAAAGCTCCCTGCCTTTGTGTATTGAGGGTGAATTAATAAGCCTTGCCTGCTGCTGTTCTTATCCCCACAGATTCAGAGGCACAATTGATCTGCTAACTGGCTGTCAGGGCTACTTGTGTGTGTCTGGCCTTGCATTCACATCCTTAGCAGCCCCCCAGGGATTTATTCTCTCCTTCAGAGACAAGAGGAGCCATGGTAGATGACCTCTAGAGTCCCTTCCAACCTAAGCCATTCTATGATTCTATGACAGAGACAAGAAATTTGAGCTTTGTAAAACCAGAGGCTTGTATGCCCAGAAGTGTTCAAGTGGGTGGTGGGTCCAGTGGTGCCCAGAATCAACTTCCTGGGGTGATCTAGTCCAGGATGGGGTGAAATTATCCCTTAGCAGAGCTGGTCTCCTCACTGCCTGGTCTCTCCCAGGCTGGTTTTGATCTGTGTATGTGAGCAAGTGCTTTCCTCCAGTGGGAACTGGTGAGGTTTAACTCCGATTTCAGTGCCTCTCTCCTGCCACAGGCTGAGGGGGCTCTAGAAATGACCTTGCAGGGAAGGACTTTGCATGACACTGGTGATTGGGAACTAACCTAGTTGGGCAAATCTCAAGGTAGTGTGCTAGAAGTGTGTCCATCAGTCTGCCTTTCACCTTCAAGGGCATTTTCTCTCAGCTGACACTGATCCTGACTGAACATTTCCAGAAAGCAGTGAAAGCAAAGCCTCTAGAAGCTGGGAAAATGGGCTCTCCAAACCCCCTTGCTCATATAAAGAATATTTTGAAGAGACTCTTACAAGCAAACAAACACCAAAGACAGAGAGGAGACCTCATCCCCAGGGTTTTTTGGTCAGACATGGAGCTTTCTCCTTTATTTCTGCAGCGTGCTGCACACGTGAAGGGGCCTCATTTACATCAGCGCAGTCGCGTCCTGTCTGAGGAGGTGGAATTCCTCTTGCTTTGCTGATCAAGACAAACACGATAAAGAAGAGTTCATGCACAATACCCCTCAAAGCCACGCTGCTCGTTCCCCGGGACGGCGAGGTTCAGGGCTCCTGGGGAGGCAAAGGCTGGTGGGGAGCCCAGCAGGGAGGGGAGGGGTGGCCCAAGTGTCCTCACAGGCTAACGTGGGTGGGGAGCAGCTCTGTTCCTGTCACTGGAGTGTGCCCAAATCGTGTTTGTGAGGTCTGGGTGAGGCCCTTGAAGTGAGGAAGGGGAGCAAACAGGCTGAGAGCTGCAGAGGGGGGAGGGCAGGAGCTGGTGGGCACTGTGCTGGGCGAGGGGCAACGCACATCCCGGCTGACACCCCAGCAAACCTTCTTTAGGGCAGGAAAGAAAGGGGTGGGGGTCATATCAAGGGTTGGAGGTGGGGGAGGGATCATGCCCACGTTTTAGAAACTAGAAAGGAGGTGGTGGAAGCTTTTACTGGAACATAAGGGACCCAGGTGACTACTGGACACCTGCTTGGGGGCAAAACAAACAGTGAGACCAGGGTGGGGGGGCTTATTTCATCCTTTCACACATACTCAACCCCCTCAGTGTATTTCTTAGCAACTCTATCCCAGTTTCTCTTTCTTCACGTCCTTCCCTACCATGCAATCCCCTTCCCCTCTGGTCATTAAGGCAAAAAAGTAATTATAAAAGAAGTGCCGTTTCAAGTATTCTGGAGCAACCAACTGTCAGCCTCAGAAGTTTTGTCTGAAGTGTCGGATTAAAAAGCAGAGAGTGTTTGCACGGGGATTAGCAAGGAAGTAATTTTCAGGGAGCGAAAGGTGTGACCTCTCTCAGCAAGGTGCTGCAAGCATTTCAGGGTAGGGAAGGTGGGGGGAGGGCATTCCAAAAAACATTTGAACAGCACAAGCCATGAAAAGGAGCTGTCAGGTCTTGGTTCTCTGTTGTGCAGCTGCTTATCACCATTTGAGGGCTCTGCTCCTGCAATGGGCCATCTGCTCCCATTGACTGGCTTGGGAAGGTTTCTACATAGCATGGACCTGACCTCTCAGCTCTCTCCAAGGGGAAGGAGAGATCATGGACAGGTTAACCAGCCCTGGCTGCTTTGCAAGCTGGGTGCTGCCATGATTCATCTATCCAGGGGGCAAATAAAAAACCATCCTGAGCAAAAAGCTAAGGTACTAATTCTCATTGCGGGGGAAAAAAAAAAACCCAACCAAAACCTGAACCACAATCTATAAATCAATTTTGGTTTAGGGGAGTTAAAAAAAAAACCCCACTGCAAAACAAAAATAAAAGCACCCAACACCTGTGGCATCTAATCAATCTTCTATTAGTGGGATGGATTTTCTTTTTATGTCTTAATTTGAAAAGCTGGCTGGAGGGGCACTTTAATGGGATAGAACACCTCTCTGCCCTCTCCCAGGAGCTGGCCTTGGGCTGTAGCAGCTCTGAAATAGGTCCTGTTGGCTTTGTGGAAGGCAGCAGGAGCAGAGCTGAGCTGAGGAAGGGCTCTGAGGAAGCTGCACCAGCCATGGGAGGCTGCAGGGATCTCAGGGAGGTGGCTGCACTGGAGCTGATCCCAGTGAGAGCTGAGTGTCCCCAGTTGAGACAGGGCTGGGGGACAGGGCATGGGAAGAGCTGGAGCCTGTCACTGCTCCCAGTGGCTGGCTGGGGCTTCTCCATGCCAGGAAGACCTTTGGGGCCCCCTCAGCTTGGGACCTTCACCAGGATTTAACAGCTATGGTCATATAAACGCAGTCAAGGGGTCAACTGGTAGAGCAGAGTGGGAGAGGTGTGCTACCCAAGCATGCATGCTTCCCAGGAGCACAGGGAAGGGCATGGGCAGAGAGGGAATGAGGAGGTGACAGCTTAGGATGGGGTTATGGTGTTAAGGGCTTTCGAGGTGATTTGGAAGAAGTCCTTGTTTCCTCTAGGAAAGGTTATTCCCTTCTGCGCCTTCCCTCTCCCTGGCAGAGATTAGAGCAGTGAGGTTAATATAGTAGCAGGTACATCCATGAAAATCCGCAGCTGAGTCTTCACTCCAAGTGCTGCCAGCTCTTCCCTAAATCTTCAGGGATCAAGGTGCCTCGTTGGAAGTGGCTCCATTGCCTTTGTTGACGTAAAAGGGGCGGTAATGTGACTGCAATGGAGAATTTGGGGCATGTGAGTTTGACCTACCTTCTTTTTCTGACCACCTATGCTTCACCCTCCTGGCTAACCCCACCCTACGTATCTCAACACCTTCAGTCCTTCCTCTGGCAGAGCAGCACCACCTCATTTCTCTGCTGGAGGGAGCAAATGCAAATGGTGGTGCTTTTTCATTTACACACATGATTTGCCTGGACCTCATTCCTGAGCCAAACGAGTGTGTGCATCATCTAAAAATCTCAGCCTATGACTCATGGCTTGATGAGAGGGTTTCTGGGAGAAGAGGAATGTCACTTTTATTTTTATGCTTCTGCCAGTGTCTTTTAATTGCTCACTAACCTGAGAACTCCATGGGGGTTTTCACACTTAGAGCCCTGCACAGCTAATGTGAGCCATCAGCTGCCTGGCATGCTATTTATTTGGTATTTATTGGTTATTATATATCTGGCTGGCAAAACCCTTGTGCATGGAATTTCTCACACAATGATGTGGTGTTTATTTGTGCCTCCACATGCTGCAGGGCCTGGCACTAAATATTTATGTAAACAGGAGAGACAGGGGCAGAACCTGAAGGAAATTGCTGCTTTCTGCCTCTCCAGCTCTAGCTGTATCCCTAAGTGCATCCCCTCATCAGGACCTACCCCTGGAATTTCCTTCTCATCTGCACCATTACCAAGCAGCCACATGTGGCAAGGTTGTGATGTGCAGCTGAGTGTGGGCTTGGGCTGATTGCAACACAAAAGCCAATTGATTGATTCCAATAGCTGGTTGTGCTGATAGAGGCAAAATCTCCAGCCTGGCTGAGGATGTTACAGCAACAAAGCAGCACCCAGAGCAGCCAGGAACAACTGGGATTTTGCAATGCCTGATCTGTCTTAGGTTTGATCTCCTCCACAGATCTCACTTGCAGGAGGTGGGAGGGACCTTGCAGGAACACACTGGTACATTTCTGGGCAGCACACTGGGTCATACTGGGCATGGGAGAGGCTGGAAGCACGGGCAGAGCAAACCCAACCCATCCCACTGCTCAGTGTCTGCTGCTCAATGTTCCCTCTTGCTGAAATTATTGTCTTTTTATGGCTTTAATTTCCAGTGTAATTAAGAGATGGGAAGAGGGGCTTCGTTTTAGAGAACTCCCTGGGGGTTAACAAGACATTCCTCCTTTAAACAGCCCTCTGTGAAAATGTGTATTTACAGAGCTTTTAGAATGTGGATTGCTTAAATACATATTTAAGACTATTTTAAAAGCTAGATTATTGGCCCAACAGACCATAAAGGCACCTGCAGATCTACTGCAGTCTGGAGTATGGATTTCTATTTTGGGACTTTTTAATGCTTATATTTATAAATTCAATGGTAAGTTCAGGGCTATCTAGTGAATGTAGGCTATAAAAATCAAATGGCTGCTACAAGTGTGTATGAGGGACAAAGAGAGACAGAAGAAGGCTGGTGGCTTCCCATGGGAGAAGTTGCCCAGGGTTTCTCCCTGGGGATGGAAGAACATGGGTTGTGTTGGTGGAGTGACCATCCTGCAGTGAGGTGCTTATTGCTGAGAAGACCCTGCTCACATCCACCAGAGACTCCACTTTCCTGCCCACTACAACTTATTAGGGGGGATAGGGTGGTATCTAAAATCCCTGCCAAGAGTCTCCACCTGAGCACACACATGATGAAGTAGATGATTTTTTTTTTAGGAAGGTGGTGATCAAATAAAAGACAGAGAAGATATTGCAAAATTGTTTTGGTCCTAGGAGATGTGTTTTGCTGCAGCACATTCAGACTCAAGGAGGGATTTTCTGAAAGTGAGAGAGTCTACCAAGAAACTGGCATTGACTTTTGATATTGCATCTGCCCACTGTAGGACCTAATTATCAAGATACTTGTATGTGGTTGTCTTCAGTGTAATCAACACAATCTGTGCTTTCTAGATGTCACAAGACTACTGAGAATGTTTGATATCCCTGCAGGGAGGAGAAGTCCTACAGATAGCAGCACATGTGCTGTAGTATTTGTATAGCTTCTAGAAGCCTGGATCAAACTCTAGACCAGGGAAAAACCTTTTCTAAATGTCATTTTGAAGTATTGATTATTCCTCCAACCCAGAGCTGTGGAGGTGAGGGGGGGAGTTAATCTGGATCTTCCTGTGGATGCAGTTAACCATAGGAGAAAAATCATAGGAGCTGTTGACTTGCAGCTTTTGCTTTCCCCTCTCCAGAGGCCCCAAGCCCTAGTCTGTGATGTCTCAGGTGTCCCTAGAGCAGAGAGTCCTCTTGCTGAAGCTGTGCACACGCTTTCACACCAGGGGTATGTTTCTTACCAATACAGACTGCTTAGAGGATTTCCATGTCTGTGGCGTCACCTTTGCAGACTGATGTCTCACTATGGAAGGATAAGCTGTGACAACATAAAAGAGCCTGTTACAGACCCCTCCCTGCCACCAACCCCATGTCCCCCTGCGAGCCTCAGGACGAGCAGCAGGACTGGAAGTGCCACATCATTAGTATTGCAATTGCTTCACAGGGAAATGCAGCCATTCCTGGGGCCAGATGCCTGTTCCACCACCAATCAGTTAGGAAAAGGGAGGAAAGAAGGGCTGCCTAATTAAAATGTCTGAGGAATGCAGAGAGGTGGAATGCAATCAGGCCAATTAAATTTAGGCCAGGTCCCAAACGCAGCATTCTGACTCTTGCAAAGCACACCAAAGGCTGTTTAATTAGTGCAAAGAGCCCAGGCCTGGGTTTCACGTCACAAATTAATGACAGCACCTCGGGCAGCCTGATAAGCCCTAACCCCCTTCTACCACACCAGCTCCATTCTGATTCAAAAATAATACCAGCCCTGCTGAACCTCCAGGAATTCATCAGCCCTGACTCTGCCTGGCAGGTGCTGATGCTCTTGGATTCCACCTCTGGTGCCCTTGAACTAGTGAGTAGGGAAAAGAGGATTATGAGAACGGAGGGTTCTGGTTCAGGTGGAGGAGGACAGGCAGCTACTGTGTAGTTTTTATTAAAGGTTGTGCTCAGTGGCTCTTTTTTCAGGATGATAGCTAGAGGGGTAAATGGCCATGGACATAACTTCCTAGAATCTTTCTCTCCCTGGTTCCTACACCTCTGAAATGATCTAAAATTCTGATTTACAAACAAAATCTAACCCCCTTCAATTATTCACTAGCTATAGCTTTTATAAGACTTTTTAACACCCTTTAATAAACTCCTCTTGCCCTAGTTCAGCAGAGTTAAGTTGCTCATGTGGACACGTGCATGTCCCTGACAGTCAGAGCAGGAGTTAGGGGCCAGGTGTGGGGTTGCTCCAGGCCTCCTCTAGGGGAGCAAGAGCAGGGTTCAGTGTTTTATAACCTAAAAAAAGAGGCAGAAGGAAGGGGAAAAAACTAAATGCCTGGTACCGGTCTTAGTGAAGAGGCTCCCGTCAGACTGTTTGCTGAAGTCACCAGGAGGATTCTGTCCCACCGAGGAGAACTGAAAAGGCAGCTTAGTACCATTGCCTACTGGAAGACAGAAGAGGTGCTGTTATTCCATGGTGCTGCACGTTGAGTGGGGAAGCCCAAGAATTTCAAACCACACCCTGCAAAACTCCCTCCAAGGAGCTTGGGGGGGAAAGGGGAGCTCACAGCTTTGTGCCTTTGCTCTGGGTAAGAAAAGGCAGTTGTAGGGTCCCTGTGTGTGTGTGTGAAGAGATCCCAGTGCTCTAAACAGGCAGGAAAGAGCCTTTCTCTCGAGAGACCCAGAGTGCAGGTGTGGCTGAAGAGCAGCAGCTCCCTGGCAGGTAAACTGAGGCACAACTGCCCAAGCTCCCTTGCCTCCAAGCAGTTGAGGCTTTGTTCCAAAGCCCATTGAAATTAAAGCAAGGGCTTTCCCTCCTTGGGGTCAAGGCCTGGCTGCCAGAAGGAATCTGAGAGCAGGGAGGCTGAGAAGGAGACAGCCCTGCCTGTGGCATGACAAGCAGGAATGACTCGGGTGTGCCTGTGAGTCACCAGAGCTCCCCCAGGTAGGTGGGTGCTTGTGGGGTGCCTCTGGAAGGAAAAGCGAGGCCCCCTGAGCATGGAGGAAGCAAAGTAAGAAAATATAGGGGAGGAAAAGGAAGGTGGGGATGTGGGAAGAAAAGGCATGACTAGTACACTAGTTGAAGGCATCCTCTCCCTGTTGTGCTGCATGCTGGACAGACAGTGAACGTCAGGCAGGCTCTGTCTGTGGGGACTTTTGAGCTCAGTAGAAGGTGTATGTGTGATGGAGAAGGGCAGCCTTGTGTTTCTGACACTGGCTGAGGGTGTTTGGAGTCCACTCCTGGTTCTGCTACAGCCTCCACAGATGGCCTTGGATGGTGCTGGCACTCCCATTGATGGCAGGTGGTTTGATGTCTCAGGAGCTTTGCAAATTGGCACCTATATTGTCTATCTTCTGCTTTCACTGTCTGAACAAAGAGGGCTAGAGATGCCTTTCCCTCCTATATACATAGGATCCAGACCCTGGCTTTGGGTGTATGCAGGTGGTGCTGATAACCCAGCTAAGAGCTGGTTCTGTGAGACAGTGATTGACAGGGGGCAGGAGAGCTGAGAGGGGAAGCAGAAGAGCTTGGTTAGCCAGCTAGAAAGCTGTGGCACGGGGGGTTAGATCCTTTCAAAGTGTTGGAATTACCCGTACCAAGTGTTTCCTCAGTCGCTTGGAAGGAGGAAAATTCCCATGATCGTGGGTTGAAACTGGCTGTAAAACAAGAGCATCCAGTTCAGCAGTTGGCTCCTGATGAGCTGGCTCCAAGGCCTGTGCCTGGCATTGCTCTCTGAAACAGTCCCCACCAATTTGGAAGCAACCCCAAACCAGAAATCTGGGTCCAGGCGGTAGAGGAAAGCCTGGTCCTTTCTCTTTGGGTTCTAGGGAGTGATGAGTAGACTCCTCATTTAGAGAACAAAGCTCTCTCCCTACCACAGAGCTCTCTTTGGCTGCCAGCTCAGGTTTGTCTACTCAACGTGACTATGCTGCAGAAAGACCTGCAGGCAGAGGCTTGGATTTAGAGCTCAAAAGACACAGGTAGAGGAACATTTCTTGCTCAAGCCACTGTGCCAGGCATGTGCTCCAGAGCTTCACTTGGCCATCACACTGTGATGGAGGCTACTGCAGTTGGAGCCCTTTTCTGAGACACTGGAATCCCAAAAGAGCTGAATACTTTGAGCTGTTTTGCTGCCATCCTGTGGACTGCTTTCCTATTTAAGCAGTGTTTTTCTTTAGGACATTATCTCTGTGTGCCTGAGTCCCTTCCACTCTTCATTCAAAGACTTCCAAAGGCACAAGATGATCTTTCCAACCTCCTCCTGGCCTTGGCCGACCTGTTTGCAGCATCAGGAGAAGGCAGCACAGTGGAAGAGGATAAAAAGGAGCGTTGAGCAGTTGAACAGATTGCTCCTCTATCTTTTAGGCAGCATTTGCAATCTTTTATGTCTCCCCTCTGCCTCATTATGTCATCCCTGCTGGCAGACACTCCGTGATAGTGTCTTTAATGACAAGAGCAGTGGAAGGCTCCTTGAATTTAAGCAGGGTATAAAAACCCCATAGGTTCAGCTCAAATCCAGGCAGTTTCTTAATGTGGGCCACTGCAATTAGTGCAGAGCACTCCTTGGGTAGCATTCCTCAGTGCAGCAAACAGACTTGCTGCTGTGGCCTCGGGCAGAATTTGCAGTGCTCCAAGATAGTGAGAAAAAGGGTGTGTTACAAATCTGTCCCGAGATGTTCAAGGCTTCTGTGCATGTTATGCAATGCAAGGGGTGGTCCTCTGGTTTGTTCCTCCCATTTTGTGGGATTCCTTAGAAAAGAGGTAGTGCTGGACTTCCACATGACACATAGGAAGCTCTAGAGAGTTAAATGATGATGGGTACCTTGCATTATTCATCAGTTAATCCTGTGCTAGCCAGCTTGCAAGCTAAGTGGGTCATGTCTCCTGTTTTGCCTACTGATTCATTCTGCTCCCAAAGTCCCCACCAGTGTGGTTCCAGCAGCTTGCTCCTTTCTATCATGCCTGAGCCCTCACACAGGTGGGGAACCCAGTGCTGGTTCCATCCCCATTTCAGAGACTGTGTGTGCAGTCATGTGCTTGGGGTTTTTTGGACAAAGTAACTTTGTTGGTAGACTGAGTAGTTCTGGAAGGCTGCATGTCTGAGCTCTCAGGAAAATGTAGATGTGTAGGTGGAACAAACACTCTCCCAGTATATTTATATTCAAAGTCCATTAGGCTACTGAGCTGCAAGCTGCTGTGCAGCCCTCACACTGCTCTGTGGCTGAATGCATCCAGCAAGTGTCCCCAGTGGTTCCACTAAACAGCACTAAATGGGAAACCCTGTATCCAGCAGTCCCT
The DNA here is from genome assembly GCA_013401335.1 of Brachypteracias leptosomus. Classification (NCBI taxonomy): domain Eukaryota; kingdom Metazoa; phylum Chordata; class Aves; order Coraciiformes; family Brachypteraciidae; genus Brachypteracias; species Brachypteracias leptosomus. The sequence continues at coordinate 20,542 of VYZX01030090.1, forward strand.
GGTGATCCCTCCTGTCTCTTGGCACATCCTTGGTTGGAGGTTGGGTCTCAGCCTCTCAACCTCCCCAGTAACTGACTCTGCCATGCTATGGCACTGCCACAAATGGCTTTTCCCTTCCTTTTGCCACATCAGGTTTCAGCTCTGTCCCAGCCACCCCTGGGAGTGATGAGGGCAGAATTGTCTGTTGGGTTCCCCCATCACATCCCTGCCACTCTCTTCAAATGCATGTTGGGCCGTTTCCCCCTGAACCCCAAGCCTCATATTTGGGGTAGAGATGGGTTCAGCCCATGCAATTTTAGAACTACCTTTCCACCATCCCTTAAGGATGAAAGCAGTTTGGGATGCCAGGCTGAGTGTATAGTCTCTCCCCAGCATGGGCAGCTCTGCTGCTCAGAATGGAGGGCCTGTAAAGCCCTGAAAGCTGGGGCAGAACAGCAGCTACAACCACCTGGGTGGTGTTTGGAGACAGGCTCCATGCAAAACCAACCCACCCCTGGCAAAACACCCCTCCACAGCCTCTGGAGAAGGAGGAGGTCTGCAGGACACTGAACTGGGGAGGTTGCCTGCTCTGAATGGCATCCTCACCCCCTGGCACCAGGCAGGGCTGCCAGCGTGGGCTGGGGACAGAGGAGAAGGGCAAAGTGGAAATGCAGACAAAGGGCTCAGTGTTGGGAGCTGGGTTGTCCCCATGAAACCCTCATGACAGATCCCTTCAGGGGAGTGCCACTGCTAATTGCTGGCATGTCCCTCCCCCCTGCCCACCATCTGGCTCTGCACAGCAGCAGCTGCAGACACCTGGCAAACCCAGGCTGGGGACCCGAGGAGAATTGCCTGGTTATTTTCTGCTCCTCTTTCTGGTCTTCTATTCCTACAGGCATTGCCTTGCTTTTAGCACCCCCTGCTTCTCTCTCTGGAGGTCCTGATTTAAAAATAGGCAGCAATTTCTAAATAAATAACTAAATAGGGACATGCTTCTAAATAATGTGGAAATAGGTAACTGCCACTTTACAAGTGAATGTGTTGAAAACAGCCCTTCACTCCAAAGACTCATCATTTACAGTTCCTGTGACAACTGGGACTTAGGCAAATCCCCAGGGCTTTTGTTGTCAGTGGCAGAGCTCAGAAAGCAACCCAGACTCCTGCTTTGTTAGGACACTTCTTTCCTTTCACTGTAGGGCAAAACTATGATCCTCATGCAGAGCAAGCCTAGTGTAGCTTTCACTACAGGGAAATAAGTGGGATAAGCTGCTGGTGGAGGATAACACTGCCTTCAACCTGTATAAACTCCTCTAAATTCACAAACTCCACCCTTGGAAAGAGTTCAGTCACTGTAGCTCTCCTCCACGGAGCTGAGAACCTTTGCTACCATGTTTGAGATGAAAAGGCAAAACTTTCTCAAAGCTTGGTGGGCTGGAGAGCAGACCAACAACTGCAGAGGGACAGATCTTGTCCAGGGGGCCGCAGGAAATACAAGGGAAGCAAAGTTGGGGCCAAGTCATTAATGCAATTCCTTCCCTAAGCTGTGTTTGGAAGAACCTGGCCATCAGGAGGGTGCCATACCTTTGGGAGACAGGAACATGGAGAACCTCTTCAGGTTGTCGGGCTGGTTCCACTCGTAGTTGTTCATCATGTACCGGTGGTCCCCTGGGGGAGCAGAGCAGGGCATGAGCTGGAGGAGGCACTTTGAGAGGGGGGGGGAAGGGGATAACACCTTGGAATTGCTTCCTCAAGTGCAGGAGAGAGGGTTCTGCTCTTTGATAACAAGTTCCTCTGTTTTTTTTAATTCTCCTGTGGGACTCTGGCTGGGAGTCTATCCCAGCTTCAGCCTGGGCTAGAGGAGAAAGCTCCTCCAGAGGCACAGCTGAGGCATTTGGCCAGTCAGTAGATACATGATCTCCTGGAAATCCATAGGGAGACCTGAGGGTTGAGGCATTTTCCTACCAAAATCCTGCTGCGTGGCTAAAATGTGTCCTGCTTCAAAAGCAGTGGTTGGGGGTTGGCTGCTCTTGGGTGTTCAAGCTGGGCACGGGGGTGGCTTTCAACCAGCAGGTCTCGAAGGGCAAGTTCTACAAAGCTCTAGGAAGGCAGTGGTGGGAGGCTCAGGGGATGCTCTCTTCCATTTTTAAAGATGCTGAACTTAAGCTGCAAACAGCTCTAGATTCTTGGGCTCTTAGACAAGAGTATTTGGTTCAGGCTTCGTGCAAAATGGATCAAACCCACCCTTTAGCCAGGTTTTGGTTTTGGTTTTCTGACACTGATCCATAGAAATGATGCTTTATCAGTACAATGACTCATACAAATACTTTCTTTTAAGGCCTCGAGTGTTACATAAACCTGTTGTTCTCTGCAAAGGGGTAAATTCAATTCCCATGTTTAAATAGTTCCATTCTTTGGCTCTCAAGTCGCTGCACAAACTTCTGTGTTATTTCTCCTATTTATTTCTGAGTTATTTAAACTCCCTGGATGCTCTCTGATTATTTGCCTCCTTGCACGCTCCTAAGTATGTACCTGTTATGACAACTGAAAAAAAAAGTGGATTCCCTTTGGAGTCTGCTATTAAGCAGGCTTCATTCCATTAATATAATATTTCTTCCTGGGAAGTTTTTTACACGAGAAGATCAAGCCGGTTGCAAATGAATTTGTTGCCATGACTCAGGGGGAGTCTGAGTTAATTAAATCCATTAAGTAATTGCAGAGTTATTTCCTTGCAGTCACTGGTTGCAAAGTGCTCTTTCAAGTGGAACTGTGGGTCTGCAAAACGGAGAGCTCTGAAGTTCCTGAGACTCACCTCAAATAACATTTCCCAGCTGAGTGGGTACCAGTGCTCTCCTCATTAGGCAGACTCCAAGCTGTGCCCATTAAATCCCCAGTAAAGCTCCTGAAAGTGCCCAGGTTTCTGGCAGGAGTTAATTGTTGCCCTGCTCAGAAATGCTTTGGCACTTGAATCCCATGGACTTTGAGTGCCATTGAGGACTTCTGACATCAGTAACACAGAGGGGATCCTAATTAAAGGTGATCAAGTGATCAAGAATTAAGCAGCCTTTATCCAGAGCTACTAGAGCAGAACAAGTGCATAATCTTGTGTTGTACCAATAGCCAAGTGAAATGTGTTTGCTTCAGGATTGGCAAAAAGCAGCTCAGCAGATGGAAGGTGACTTCTTAAGTTCTGGTAACTAGAATGCAAAGTGCAAAACTCTGGCATTATACCAGCCAGAGTTTGGAAATTCTGCAAATCTCCAGGTGAACAAAGAAGGAGGGAAAAAATGTACAAAAGTGATTTTTGGAGCTGAGCTGCCCGTCATCTCCCTGGGTTAAGTTCTAGCCAAATTCCTCAGCAACTCTTAGCACATGGAGGGTTGAGAACCCAACTGCAGTGTTAAATGCTGGAAGACAAGTAGTGTTCAATTTCTGGAGCTACCTTAAGGGTAGGGAGAGTTGAAATATCTGTATGGTGAGCACTTTGAATGTGAGTTCTGACTTTTCTGAAAGGTTTCTTCTCTGGACCAGAAGTATCTGGTCCATCTAATTCATGTCTAATGGAGAATGATGCTACTAGATAAACATTAATGAAGTGTTTGCAGTGGAGGCTCCCTGGGGCCAGGGACTTGCTCTTTCTCTCCGTAATGCAGGAAGGCAGCAGGCTGTCACTTCATGAATATTAATGACTCTCATTACAGATCTAAATATATTCTGGTCCCTTGTCATCTTCATTCTTATTGCTCTAGATTGTGAATGCCAGACAGTCTGATTCACAAAAACCCAGGCTCTGAAAAACATCAGTGTGCTGACCAAGAATTGAACCCATGTTGTTCTGACCTCAATGCATCTTTTCCTCAGCTGCTTGTGTTGTGTGAATTGCACTTGAGATTATTCCTGCATCTCTTAGAGTCTCACATCCTCCTGAACAGCAGGGTTTAATTTATCCTTATGTTACTCATCCAACTCCTTAACCTTTGTTCTGGTACCTAGAGTTCCACAATTATTAATAGATGATACCCTTGTAGTAGCCAGGTGAGATAACTGTTATTTCTGATCCCTATTATTCCTAGTGAAGAGGTCCTTTCATGGGATTAAGTGACTTGCCCAAGGTTACAAAAGCTGTTTGTGGGAGAGCTGGGAAGGGAAACCTCTGTTGTGGAGTCTCATTCTAGTGTCCTGTCCTTCTAATCTTATGTGTGAGCTTGATGCAAGACAAGTCCTTTCTGCAGAAATAATCAGGAGACACAGAAAGTAAAAGGTTCTAAAACTTAAGTGGTTCCTTGCAGTGCTGTGGTATTGACCATGACAGTTGATGGTTGGACTTGATGACCTTAGAGGTCTTTTCCAACCTTAATGATTCTATGACCTCTCCAGTCACATAAGAAAGGTCACACACCCTTAAACATCTCTGAAGTGTGGGGACCATTTGGCTCTGAACACCCTGGCTCAGGGCAGGTGGGAAACAGAGCTCTTTCTGTGGGAGCATGCAGAGAAGTGTGACCAGAGAGAGTTACGTGAGTCCAAGTCATGGCTTAACCTGAACACCAAAATGGAGACCTTTTTACTTGGAAAATTAGATTTTCAGTGGCTGCAGTGGGCTGGTGTAAAATGCCATGTCCTCCCAGCACTGCACGTGTGCTAACCAAGCTGGACAAGCAGGTTAATGACAAGATCTCAAGATTGAACACTGGGCTGGCTGCCTTCACATTTCTGCCACTGCCTTCTCCATTCACCAAGTGAGCCATGGGGTGGCCTTAGAATATCTGTGCAGTCTGCCACATAGAAACTGTCGTGCTAAACTTGCAGAGGCTTGTTGGAGGCTGGCACAAGGCAGAGTGTCCCTGCTGGCCTCTTGCACCACTCTTGAACCCCAAGGGAAATGTTGCTCTCAAGTCTCAGGGGTGGCTGAACTAATTAGAATCATAGAATGGTTTGGGTTGGAAGGGACCTCCAAAGATCATCTAGTCCACGCCCCCTACCTTAAGCAGGGACATCCCTAACTAGGGCAGGTTGCTCAAAGCCCCATGAAGCCTGACCTTGAATGTCTCCAGGGATGGGGCCTCCACCACAACCCTGCAAAGCCCTAAGGTGAACCAGCACTCAAGGGTGCAGGGCTAGTTTGGACCCCTGGGTCCCCTACATACCTCCACAGGAGATACTTTAAGTCCCTGCAAATTCCACTGGCTCCATCCTCACATAGGTCTGGTGGGATAGCTCTGATATTTCAGAATAAATTCCAGCTACAGTGTTTCTCCCATAGGTCCTTGCTTCCTTTCTCCTCTGTGAGAGCACACTCATCACACTCCATCTCCTCTGCACCAGGCTTTGCTGGGGGGGGGAGGGAAGGGGCAGGTCTCAGATACTCTACCATTCTCCATGTGGTTCCTCTCTATGAAGTTGCGGCCAAGGTCTGCCTTGCAGATCTTCTCCACGTGCCTCATGCAGACGTTTAGGAGGTCATCCCTAAGCAGTCCCATGGATGGGCTCATGCTCTCCCCTTCAAGCAGCACACTGTATGTTGGCAGAGATGGAGGGGGGACGTAATTCCGCATCAAAGCCCCAAACTCCTGCCAAAAAGAAGGGAGGAGCGGTTGATGAGAAACATAAGAGAGGGAGGGATCTTAGAGAACTGGCCAATGTCAGGCTCCAAATAGTATGAAGTACAAAGGAGAAGAGCGAAGATAGAAGGGGCAGATAATATTCTGACCATGAGCTGTAGCCATCGACAGAAAAATCAGGCATTGGTACATCTAAGCTCATTCTTCACCTACCAGAGCTTCATATGTCAAGAGTCTGCTCCTGCATTGAACTACAGAAGATTCACACATCTTACACTAACGTGGGATTTGTCTTTGGGACAAATCCTGTCCTCACGGGGACAAAAAGGATGGGGAAAATGGGATCTCAGTCACCTGCAGGAAGAGCACCGAGTCACTGATCTGGTGGATCTGCTCCCTGGTCTCCTTGTCCTCCCGCAGCAGCTTTGCCCTCTCTTCCAGCTCATCCACGATTTCTTTCACATTCTCTGATGCAATCTTTTCCCTCTGGTCCAGGGCAGCTTTCACTTCATCCCTCTGCCTCTCCAGGTCACGGATCAGCTCTTTGAAGTGCTGGTCCACGGTGGCTTTCTCGTTGGTGGTGTAGTTCTGTGGAGGGGGCAGGTGGAGAGAGGAGGCAGCAGGAAAGATGCAGGAGAAATAAAATATTAAACTTCTCAGGGATTGTCCCAATCCAATGTGGGGGAAGGTTCTTTTGCTGTTAGGGGGATACAGATGGGGATATGTCCAAGCTTCCTCAGCATTTAGACTGTGACTATGGAGACTCTAAGTATATAATTCTTAGTACCAGGAAAGTCATGCAAAGAGAATACTTGTTAGTGCAATAATTGTGTGTAATCTAAAGGGCACGCTGCCTTCCTGATTCTAAGAGCAGATCTTCCATTTCAATGCATGACCTGCACTCTTAGGTGATATTTAAAAACACTGTTTAACCTTCTAAATCATGGTGCTGGCCCCTCAAGAACTGAAGGACCAAATCCCCACCATTTCAAAGGCTGAAAGTGCCCAAACATTTTTTTACAACCCTGACCTCTAGGTCGCTCTGAAATATTCCTCAGAAGGGCTTTGGATGTAGCTGCAGTCAGAGTTAAAATTTCTAGGTCACATTTCCAATAATAATAATAGTAACAATGGTAATAATCATCATAATAAAGCAGAATAATAAAGCAGAACTGGCAAGCCAATGTGCGTGCACCACATAAAAGGGAGACGAATGGCTTTGCCTATTAATATTATGCAAATTTGCTGGGGTGTCTCCAAATAGTGTTTTCACTGCTCTATTCAGTTAGACTATAAAGGAAAAAGCACCATTACTATATTCTAACACTTAGTGTGGGGAAAGAATGATAAAGGAGCCCTGCATCAGTATGGAAATGAGCTGTTCCACTACAAATAAGATGTTTCTTGGTCTGACTGCAGCTGTTCCTGTTGCCTTATCTCTGGGCAATCCCGAGCCCTTCTGGAGGTGATTTTGGTGTGTGGTCTAGCAGGAAAAAAAAGCAGCACAGGGTGGTTTGGGGATCAGCCTGGCTGCTGGGGACTGAGGAGCTGCGAGGGACCCAAAGCTGGGAGGTGCCTTGGATGGTTTTGTAACGAGGCTGTGCTGCCTCTTCTTGATCTCCCCCGGGGCATGTTGCAAGATGACTTCAGTAGGAGTTGTTGTTTCCAAGATTTGGCATGAGCGAGGCTTGGAGAGTGATGAGATAAAGAACTGGGGAAGGGATGGAGTAAGAGCTGGATATGTCAAAGAAATAGAGGGAAGGAGCAGAGGGATGTGAGAGAATGGGAAAGAAAGTGACAAGTACAAGGGCAGGAGAGAAGTGAGCTCAAAGAAGGTCCCATACACACCTTGATCCGGTCCCTCTCCTTCTGCCACTTATCCATCTCATCTTCCACCTCGATGATCTTCAGCTGCAGTTGCTCCTTCTGCAGGGAGAGCTCAGCCTGTGAGAAGAGGGGAGTCTTATGAACTGGGGCTGGGGGTTCAAAGAGGTGCTGTGCTTCCCCTTGTGCATTTAGCCCTGGACAATAACAGTTGGGAGGTAGAGGTCCCTGGCACTGCTTGCAATGGAGATCATGTGCTGCCACTGGGCACCATCCCAGCACTTCTGGCTGGGTCAAGAGATTTCAGCTCCCTCGGCAAAGGCAGCAGCAGAAGCACCCACCTACTAGGCTCTTGCCATGGTGCTGCTTTTAATCACATCAGAGTCATTAGCTGGAGGGGGAAGAGGCCTGCTTAAAAATTCAGCTGTGTATGCAGCGAAGGGCCCATCCCAGGGTGTGCCTGTGCAGCAATAACAGTTTTCATGTAATTATGGAATGACGTTGGACGGGTGTTGCAACAGGAGGACGATGCCTCCAGCAGGAATTCTGTTTAGACAGGACCGTGGATTAATTTGCTCTGAATTGAGAGCTTTCATGTGATGATGAAGCTGGGGAATGCTTGGAAAAAAAAATTAAATAAATAAAAGGGCACAAAAGGAGGAGGAAGGAGGTGTAGTCAACCGTGCTTGGCTTAGATCAGCAACTTCATTGGGGTTCATTTGCATTTTGTTTTGCACTGGCTTCCCAGGGAGGTTCAGAGCAGACAATTGCATGGAGGGCAGCTCACAGGACTGGAGCCAGTGGAGGGCTGGGCAGCCAGCACTGGGGCAGCTTGCTGGTCGGTGTACATGCCATGTCTCTGGGTCAGAGCAGGACCTGCCTCTTTAGTAACACCTCGTGCCGTTAACTCCAGGCAGCCCCTCCCTCAGTCATTCATCTTCACCACCTCCCTGCCCGACAGATCATGACAAAGCTTTTGTTGATGCTTTTCAAGATCTTTCTGTGTTCCATGTGAGTGCAGGTTGGTCACAGCTATAACTACAGGCAATCTGGCTGTGGGACACTGGTCCCCAGAGCTCTTTGGGAACTACACAGGAATTACCTGTATTTCTGAGCTCTGGCGTGTTGAAAAGTTCAGAGAACCTGCTGTTCATGTAGGATGCTTTGGCAAATGGTTGTAGGACCCAAAAGCACTTTCATTTAGGCCAGCAATTAGAGGCAGGAGGGATGAGGGATGGATAAATCCACTCCCACTGCAGCTAACGCAGTGAGATCTCCCTGCTCCTACAAGGTGCAGTTCCCACTGCTTTGGTGCCCATCCAAGAGCACAACATGAAAACCTGGCTCTTCTCTTGTGATCATAGTTGCCCTTGAGGAGAGGGTTTAAAAGTTTTCAATTCTCCATTCAAGGAGTAGGAAATAGCAGCATATGATGAAGGACCAGCAACAAGCTGCCAAGCAGCTCAGACCAAGCAAATCAGCCCACTGGGACTCTTGTCTTGGTGCCAGTCACCAAGTGGTGTCTGAACATCCTCTTGAGCTTGAATCAAGCCCAGCTGCATCTGAGAGCCATTGACTCTGGCTGTCCCAGTTTAGAAAATCTCTATTTATAGAGGGAAGACAATTCTATAGTTGTTTTATTGCCTTATAGAACAGAAGAAAGGGGGAGCAGAAAAGGCAAATATACTCGAAGGTATCTCAACGCCAGAAGAGCTGCAGCCTCACATTGTCATTGTAATTGTCCTTGTTTGTTGAGAGTTAGGGGAGTGCTGGCCCTCCAAATATTATCCATACACTGTGGCAGCCTTCAATAGTCAGCTGAATGCTCTCATGAGCTGAAGCTCATATTCTAGAGGGGTTCAAAGCAGCCTTGGAAGGGTTTTGCAGCACAGTGTCATCAGGGAACCATATAGATATCAAGATAAGAAAATTTGCTCTACTACTGATCAAGAGAGTAAAGGCATGACCTTAATCCTCTAGTTTTCACAGTTTCCAGACAGTGACTTGGAGGAATGCAGGTTTTGTTCCATTCCCATGTGCACTGTGAGATGTCCTCTGCAGCAAGACACAAAGGTGTGCACAGCAGAGAGATGCAGTGAAATAAAAGCATTTCAGATCCAGATATCACTTGTACTGTAGTCACCAATGTGAGAAGCTTCACTATAATGCAGGTCGTCTCCTTGACCACAGATGACATTAGATGTTAGCAAAGTAAAAAGCACATCTCCTGAGTAATGGGAGGTCTTGTTTCCTTCCTCCCCCCCTAAATATCAGGACATCCTAATGACAAGAATGTGAGTGAAATCACACAGAGGAGGACTGAAGGGCTTTTTTTTTTTGGGAAGACCTTTCACAGGCACATAGACACTCCCAAACACAAGGAATTTGAAAAGAAAGGTAACATGGCTGGAAAATGGTGATACCAATATTAGACTTTTATAGTGCTTTTTAATTAAGCTGGGTCTCAAAGGAATTCTGCAAACTATTACTTGCTCAGAAGTGATAGCTCACCCTTAACAGCTTGTTGAATTTATAACATCCCTTCACTCAGGTAGTTTGTGTGCCTCTGGGATGGGGTGTAACAACTATTTAAGAGCAGCCCCACACTACAATTTAGAGCGGGAATTATGATTTACAAATGGAAATTACAGAGATAGTTGCAGTAGCCAGGATGCAAATCCCACAGTCATCCAGGTTTGGCAGGGGTTAAAACACCCAGACTGAAGGAAACACTGCTAGAGACACCAGCAAGGGCAAGGGAGGGGAGGTGTTTTCATTGCATGATAGGACAAATATTCAAACTAGTCTTACAAGAGAAAAAAAAATGTGAAAAAGAGCTCCAGGGAGACTGTGGAATAAGAGCTGGTGATATGGGCACAAGGGGGTGGATTCAGTAGGGGTGTTCTGGAGGTGGAGGGGTTCAGCAAAGGTGATTTCATGGTGTTTTTAAGGCCCTGCTCAGGCTGGGACTAGCTGGAAATTGCTGTAGCTCTCCATGTATAGCCCGTGTTACATTTACAGCAGGGGGGTTCCAGGTGGTAGAACCTCTCAGCTTCATTCCCTACACAGAAACTTCTCTCCTAGCTTGCTTCATATTCCTCAGATTTTCCAGGGTCACCAATCCCAGATCCCTTTATGTGATGGACCACCCAGAACAAATCTATTGGGTGAGAATTGGTGAAAGATAATATCCCAGCTCCACCCATCGTGGGGGGTATTGCTTCTGGCATATTCTGCACTGCAGAAGTAACAATAACAGTGAAGATGATCTAGGAAATAAAGGTCTAGACCATTTGGAGCTAAGAGAGTATCCCCTGTTAGAACCTAAATGAATTAGGATGAGGAATGGGCTGCAGTGAAAGTTCAGTGTACACCCAAACATCCCCACCTGAACCCAGCCCTTGTGCTGTACAGGACCTAGAATTGTGAGATTATGAGTCTTGCCTCATGATGCAACTCAGTTTTTGCAAGGCAGCAATACAAGCATAATCATGTCTTAATGCTCTGGGAACCCAGTCCCTGCATGAGGGAACACCCCAGTGTCACGAGCCTGGGAGAGCTTTGCTAATTACCTGACAGCAACGACCTAGTGCAATAGTGAAGCCAGAGAAGCATTGGAACTCGTTGTCCCAGTGTAGGGGCTGTGTTGGGAATGACATGGCTGAGAACTCAGCTAATTGCTTGAGACATTATTTCAGCTGGATTGGCCATTATATTTTTCTATCACAGCTTTTGTTGGGGGTGTCAGTGGGCTACAATTTCTGGAGATCCTGCCAACATCCCCCCAAAATGCCGCTGGTCACTGCATGAGCTGGGGCCAGGGAGGACTCTCTGCTTTGCATAGTTTGAAGAGAATTCCTTGCTTGCAACCTGGGTTCTGCCCTCCCTATAGAGGCATTAATGCAGAATGCAGGCAGACTGGCACATCTGCTCTAAATTAATCTGCAGCTTCCCCAGCCTTCCTCCACCATCTCTGTGGAAAGAGCATCTATTTTAAGCTGTGTCCACAGAGCAACCACAACCAGTGTAGATAAGGTCCCATGGCCACATTTTGCCTGACATTGCATTAGTAAGAGAGGCCAAAAATCCTTCCTGTGGCACACTGGTACCTTCTTGTTTGCTCTCTATTCAGACAGTGGGAGCAACACAGAGAGGGCTCAGCTGGAAATCCCTCTGGAGCCATCTCTGTGGATGGTTGACTTCAAAGCCCAGTTCAGGCTCTGTGAAGTCTCCCCTTTTAAAAGGTGCTTTGTTGAAACAAGGAACACCCAGCTCCCATTTCTGCACAGCAGTTCTCTGCTGCCTCTTGAAACCTGCTGCACAATGTGAACTTTGTCAAGAGTTAAAGGGAAAAATCAAAGTGCTTTCCACTAGAGCTGACCCGTCGTGCTGAGAACTGAGGCTGGAGCTGGATGGTAATACCAGGTTATTTACAGCTCTGTGACTGGCAGGCATATGTGAAGTTGTCTCATTCTGAGAACAGGCCTGTAAAACAGGTTTAGAGTGAAAGATCCCCTTTCAAAATGAAGGATGCTGTCTGCAAGGGGGGCTCGAGCTCTGCTGATAAATCAAGCTGGCCACAGGGTTTGATTTGAGCGTACAAGCTGCTGTTGACAATTCTCACTTTTCAACCGTGTGTGGTTGTTATCCAGCCTCACAGACTTTTTCTTGGTGGATTCTGGCAGGGGTTGTTGCTTTTCCTTTCAATCTGTAGCAGGATACTAATGCAAAGTGGATCTGGGGAAGGCATTAAAGGTTTGCTGGGTAAAATACACAAATACCACTGGGTGGAAGTCAGAAGAAAGGTCCCCATCTTCCCTGCCAGGTTGTCTCTGTCTGTCCCCCTGAGCCTTTCACTCTGCTCAGCAGCACACCAGGAAAAGGGGGATGCTTGACTCTCACCCCAGGCTCCTGAGAAGTGGAAGATGCTGCTGTAGACTGATACCAGGCTCTCCACCACTTGCCTAAATGCTCCAAGCTGTGGGTGTCTGTGCTCTGGCTTGTTTGCATTTCTCTTCTCTCAAGCTGCACTGTCTCTGCCTAATGGAGCAAGCAGAGTTACCTAATTCCATAGAAGGATCTGAAGTGATCCCTTGTTTTCCCAGTGCTCAAGTACAGCACCTCTCTTCCCTGCAGGCTTCTACCAAAGATAAACTCATGAAAGGGACAGTAACTTGCATTAATTCTGCAATACAAAAGAAATAGATGTACCAAACCCAAGCCTGACAGTTTTGTGCCACCAAATTGCTGAGCACCCGGGTTGACAGTCAGGCTTAAGAGCTGCACAGCTTAGAGCCCTCCCCAGCTCTGCTGGAATCCTCTCCAGTTGCAGTATAGCCAGGGACTGGTAAATCCTTGCAGGTGAACCAGTTGTTCCTTGACAGCTAGCACTGTGTGGAGGGGTCTGTCTGGACACAGCTGGTCACCAGTCCAGTGGCATCTTAGCAACTCTGGAGGTAGCAAATCTACTCTGGATGCTAAGCTGTGGAAAGGAAGCAGGGATGGGGATGACCTGCTGGGGGTTTTTAGCTTGTTCTTTCCACCAAGGGCAGCAGCACCAGCCACACTTTGCCACTCTCACAATCTGTGGTTACATTCCAGCTGGCTGATTTGCAAGACTTGAAAAGGATAGGTGGTGCACACGAGGGACTTGGAAACGCTCATTCCTCTTTGTGGTTCCTGCTAAGGCTCCACCTATAGCAAATAAATCAGGGCTAGGAATAAACACTTGTAAGCAACAGCTATCCTGTTAATTGGTTTTGTCTGAGTGAATGCTCACTCAAGTTCCAACACGACCAAAACTCGCTGTCAGGAGGAACTTGCACATGTGTGTGATTCATATTGATAAAGCCCTAAATCCTTTAGGCTCAGCAGGAACAGCACAGGGCAGTACATGAACTAAAGCATGGAGCTAGCAAGAGTGGCATAAGGATTCTGAAAAAGAAATCACACATCATTTAAATCTTAGGGAAAGTTTTCTCTGCCCAGCTGTGGTTGCCTCTTTAAAAACAAGGTGTTCTAGGTCCATCTAACTATATGAAGAGGCTCTGACCAGCTTTGGTTCCTCACAGAGCAGCTGTTAACCTCTTTTCAGTAGAAACAGCTAAGACAAAGACAACCTGGCAGACACCAGACACAGCTTTTTGGGAGTTAGGCATGTGCCATGTTCAGAGCTGACATCAAAACCATGAGAACAAGCAATTATGAAACAAACAGCAGGCTAGCAAGCCCTACAGGAATTTCTTTAAGAAAGGCTGGCTGAGACTTGGAAGGAACCTTGTAAGTTGGAGATGACATTGCAAGAAAAGACCAAAAATTTGCACGGGAAGACAGAGATAAGCTCTAGATAAGATGCTCTTTCAGTGTTATAAGATAAACCTTCATAGCACCTTGCAAAGAGTTAAGCTGCTCTTCCAAGTGAAGGGTAACTCAATTTTCAACAGTGGGTACTTGTATTTGGCTGTTCAGCACATCAGAAGAGTAGGATTTAGCAGATCTTAGTCCCCTTCCAGGCTGGATGGGGCTCTGACTAACCTGCTCTAGTGGGAGGTGTCCCTGCCCATGGCAGGGGAGTTGGAACTAGATGATCTTTAAGGTCCCTTCCAACCCTGATGATTCTATCATTCCATTTTCTGTCATGAACTGCCTATGTGACTCTAGGCAAATTGTTCTACGTTATTGTTTCATGGATCTCCTTTCTCGAATCTCTCCTGTCCTGTCTGCTTAGATCAGAAGTCTCTAGGCCAGGACATGCTCTTATTATGGGGATGTAGAGCACCAAGCATGGTGAGACCCTCATCTTTGCTAGAGCTACCATACATCCACCCAGAAGGCAAACAGCAGGAGGCTTTAAGCAAAGAAAGGTGGAAGACTTCACTAGAGTGAGCACTGTTCCACAGACCAGCCTCATCTCCTTACATGTCTACCTTCTAAACCTATTGCAGTAACACTTCAGGGGAAATTATTATGTTTTGTGTTCCCACCAGGGTTTTTTCTTCATCTAAGCTCCCAAAGACTCTTCCCACAGGTGTGGCTCAACAGTATTATATCCGTAACAGAAAAGGAAAACAAAACCCCATAATCTCACTCTAAGTAGCTGAGGTGGCAATTTTCAATAGTAACCAAGCAGCCACGGACCTGACTACCTATATTCTGGAGGTCCTGAACTTGAGCAACACCCAACCTTCATGGCCATGGGTAACCCCACACAAACACTGTCAAAACTTGAAACAATTTTTGAAACCTTAGCATATGGGGCCTTGATTCAGCTTCTGCTGAAAGCCAGTGGTGCAACCAGGGGTGGAAACCAGTTTTTCCATGTCCCTAATTCAATCTGCTGCTAGTACCACTAGGAGAGCAGCAGTCCCACTGCAGAAGAACCGAGGCAAGCTCAGTTCTCCACCAAATGCTTCCCATCCACCACCCCTGCATCCCAGATATACATTGCACACATGGTTCTAGGAGAGACTGTAGACTGGAGAGCAAAAACTGTGCTGTCCTAGTGAGCTCTGTTGGAAAAACTGATGGGAACTTGCAATAAAAAGAGCATTACCTCCTTCCCCGCTTTCTCGATCTCCACTGTCACTGTGCTGTGGTTCTTGTGCTCCTGGAACATGCAGAGGTAGCAGATGCACATCTGGTCTGTCTGACAGAACAGCTCCATGGTCTTCCCATGCACAGGACATTTTCTCGCTTCAAAGTCCCTGATGGGATCCAGGAGCTGGTGGTCCCGGAAAGCTGCTCCCTCCAGGTGGGGCTTGAGGTGCAGCTCGCAGAAGGAAGCCTGGCACACCAGGCAGGACTTGACGGCCTTCTGCTTGTTATCGATGCAGGAATCACAGAGAACATCCTCCAGCTTCACCCTGGGTCGTGACCCAGCTGCTCTGTCGGGTTTGCTGAAGGGGGGTCTTCTCAGGTCCCCCGTCTCCACAAGAGGGAGGGAAGTTTTCTTCAGGTCCCCCATCTGCCCCCCAGAGAACAACGACTTCCTCCCTTCCCCGTCACTAGGCAAGAAGCTCTTTTTGGAATCCAAGGAGAAGAGGGACTTCCTGAGGTCACCTTTCTCTGCAAAAGAGAGGGGGGGTCTCCTCATGTCTCCTATCTGTCCACTGGCATATTGCATCTTCTTGGAATCTGCCGAATCCATGCTGAAGTAGGATCTCTTCTCATCAGACGACTCCACAAACTGAATGATGGGCCTCTTCCAGTCGCTCCCCGAGAAGAGGGAGCTCTTGATTTGCCCTGTCTCCAAAGAAGCACCACCAGTGCCCTTCATAGCTTCCTTCTCACCTCCGCTGGGACTCGCGGTCTTCTTCACTTCATCTTCTTTCTTGGGGGCAGGTGGACTCTTCACATCCTCTGGCTTCCCAGCGGTACCGTTGGTCCTGGCTGCGCTGCCCGATTCCATGGTCAAAGAGGGCGAGTTGGCTTCACACTCAGCCTGGCCTCCTCCCCAGCACCTCTGGCTGCCCACTCTCTGTCTCAGCAAGGAATGATGGTGGAAGGCAGGGGAGCTTCTGCCCAAGTGACGCACCTGGAGCTCCTGCAAGGAGGAGGAGAATGCCTGGATTATGCTAGGTAGGCACAGGCAGAAAGCAGCAGACGTTACCAGAGATCTGAGGCTACAGCTGTGCACTTAATTATACAAGGCAGTCCACACCCAGGAACATTCTTGTCTAACCAGGTTTGGGAGGAACGGCTGTTTATATACATAGAATTCTTTTTTTTTTTTTTGGTGTTAAATCATTTTCATTAAGATGTAGCAACCAGTCTGACCGCTTGTTTCAAAAATAATTCTGCTCCCAGTTGCCAGGAGCTGAGGTTCCCTCCTCGCAGAGATGGGCAGGGTTGGAGAGACCATGAGAGGCTGGAGAAGAGTTTGTTAACTGGGTCATAGCCAGGCACAAAAATAATTATGGTTGTAATTAAAATGCACGCCTAGAATAAAGCATTCTTAAACTGGGCTCCCCCCAGGGCTTACTCTATTCAGTAGGACAGAGGGGGGGAAACATATGGGTAGCACTGCATTTAAAAGACTATTATCTTTATTTTGATATTGGGTTTGTGCAAGATTCATCCATCTAGACCTCAAAATAGCCCAGCCATGTATCAGCAGAACACAGTTGACCTGAAGTCAAAATTGGCTAGTCCTGGTTTTCCCCCAGTTTCCACTAATGTGACTAGTAGAATAAACCCCCCATTGCCTATTTGTGTTCTCACTAAGGGTTCAGGTTTGTCTCATGTAGCACTGAACCAAGACACAGACCTGTAGCATCCCTGTAAGAGGAAATATTTTGCATCTAGATGGCCAAAATACTTCTGGCAAGAAAAAGGAACTGAGAAAGAGTTTTAAAAAGAGATTTGTCTCCACTAGCTGTATTCCTGGGAAATGTCCAGCTTGCTGCAATCAGAAGATTTCAGGAAAAAAAGGTTATTTATTAAGCACCATATTATTCCATCATCTTCAACAGAAGGAGGTTGATCTTCCACTCATATCGTATCAATTTAGGATAGATTATGCTCTGAATTTCAGTGAGATTGCTCTGAGATTAATGCCCAGGGTGTAAATGAACCGTGCCTAGGATTTGTGCTTAATTTGATTTTTGCAGCGTGCCATAGGGTTTGCTGCTGGAGAATGTGATTTGGAGCCTGTAATCATTTCTCATTAGAAATCCATAACAAAACCCTGGCTAGAAGTGTCCTAAGTAGTGGAGGGAAAAATCCGGGTCTGCATTTTGCAGCCCTTTTTTAGGTGTGGAGGAAAGAGAGGTGCAGCCTAGAAAAGGAACAGCATGAATTTTGGATCTGATATAAAATGAGATAGCCAGGAAGGGCCTGTCTCACAGATATGGTTTCTAAGGGCTTTTTGTCTGTGCAAAAGGAGAGAGAATAAAAGGTAATTATTTTTTTTTCTCTTCAATTGAAATGCAGTTGGGACCTTTGGCTCATATATTCATCTCCTCTTACTGCCTATATGTCATTATGCCTCTCCATATATGAGAAATGATTCAGTATACAGTATTTTTTTGTATAATAATTGCTGGGAAAGGCTGCACCTTTTGCAGTCATTTCTAATGGACAAAGTTTTTTTATTAATAGGACCATAAACTTCCATGAGTCAGAACCACTCTCTGGGATAGGAAAGGGCAATGGTAGTTTTTAAAAACAAATTTCATAAAAGAAAGAGATTGGCTTCTTTTCCCCCAGCTTCCTGGGCTGAGCCTCCCTTCTTTATAACATCAACAGTCCTGTAGATCTCCAGGTAATTAGAAATAGAGGAGGGTGGAGACGCCTGTTCTCACGTGTACAGAAGAGACTTAGCAGAGCTTTTCCAAGCTCACCTTGATAATTAAGGAACAAAATAACATCTCCATGAAGAGATCTAACTTGGCACAAGGTGGCTTTGGTTCCTCTTGTTTCCCTGGTAAGGTTTTGGAGTAGGTAAGGCCATCAGAAGACAAAAAACTGAATTTTTTCATCTTGGTGTAGTTAATTTAGGCAGACTCCAGAGTAACTGGGCTCAGGAGAAGGTTTATCAGTGATTCTTTTGACCATGCAGAGACACATACAAGACTTGGCACCCTCCAACAAGCCAGGTTAGGCTGTGATTTTTCTGACCAGCCATGGCTTCAGCTTCTCCATTTGCTGCAGTGCTGGTGAAGTATGGCCATGCTTGAGCTGTAAGATATTCTGCAGTGTCTATCATCTTATATTGCCCTAGGCAGGCTCAGAAGGGCTGCTGGGAGCCCTCACAACAGTCACTATGTCCCATGCTTTGCTTTTTTGAATAGCTTGGGTGGCTTCTGTCCTTGCTGCTTCATTGTGGAGGATCCTCAGCTTAAATGCCAGGCAGAAAGAGGGAGGCCACGTGCATATACCCACATGCAGACCCATGGAGCCAAGGGCACACTGGATTTCTTGAAGAAGACTCTGTTTGCCAGTAGCCTGGGCTGAACCTCCCTCGAATCTACAGCAGGAAAGGGAGGATGTCGTGTGTGTTTGTAAAGAACCTTCCCTGGTTCAGCCACTTCTGAATAATGCCACTTTCACTGGTCCCCTTTCAACCTTGGCTCACTCTTGAAGAATCCCACACGCCTGCCCTTAAAGCCTCAGGCAAGTCCTGCTGGAGCAGCCTTGGGAAGCCCTGGCAGCAAGAGCTAAACCCATCCCCTCTGCTGCCAGCCTGGGCTTTGCTCCCCACTCTCTTCCCTGTCATCTCTCTGCACCTCGTCACACTTAATCATGTCTTTTCCATGCCAAAAAAGTGTTTGCAGATGGGGCCCACCTCTCCTTTGTTATTTCTGGCCTCTCCTGGGGGACCTACTGCTCACAGCTGTCTGGGACTTGAGGTGTGTATGGTCTTGGTGCCCACCACCCCTGCCACTGCTGGCTAATTCTGCCTGGGAATCACAGGAGGACTGCTGGAGTTAAAGGGTGGTTTGGTACATGATTGGAGCTTCAGTTCCCAGGCATATTTAGGCGACTTGCTCACTCACATGTATCCCAGGCAATTTAAAAGCCAAAATAAAGTACAGACTGGACGTCTCTATGGAAGGCTTTGTCTTTGCACCTCCCAGAGGGTGGCTCCTGATTTCTCTAGCATGAGTTCACACTTGGGTAAGCATCCCCTGTGATTTTTGCAGCCTCTCCTGCAGAGGACAAGTGGCTCCTATCTGGTGCTCTGCATCAAGCCCATCGCACAATCTGCCTGTGTCTGTGCCTCTGACTCAGAGCCCACGCCCACGTTTGGCATCTGTGGGGCCCTTTCATCTCACAAACTTTTTTCAAAGCTTCACAAATTAAACTCGACAACACCTTTGCAAAATAGGGCCAGGTTGCTACCATCCTGTAGCAATTAGGGAAACAGGCAGGTACTGGGGAACTGGCTGAATTTTCAGCAAAAATTAATTTTTTTGGTTTTTAAAATTGCTGTGCAGCCTTTTTGCTTGCTCGTTCTCTTATTTTTCCTGATTGTGACTCCTCTAAATCCTTGACTTTTTTTTAATGTTCCATCATGCTTTTATTCTTGCTTTAAACTTCATTTTTATTCATTGTATCTGCACCAGTAAGTTTGAATAGGTTGTTACTGGTACTAAAGTTTGGGTAGGTTGTTACTGGTACTAAAGTTCGGGTAAGTTGTTACTGGTACTAAAGTTTGGGTAGGTTGTTATTGATACTAAAGTTTGGGTAGGTTGTTACTGGTAGTAAAGTTTGGGTAGGTTGTTATTGGTGCTAAAGTTTGAGTAAATTAATCCTGGTACTAAAGTTTGGGTAGGTTAATTCTGGTACTAAAGTTTGGGTAGGTTGTTGCTGGTGGTTATTCCTGGTACTAGAGTTTGGGTAGGTTGTTACTGGTAGTAAAGTTTGGGTAGGTTGTTATTGGTGCTAAAGTTTGAGTAAATTAATCCTGCTACTAAAGTTTGGGTAGGTTAATTCTGGTACTAAAGTTTGGGTGAGTTATTCCTGATACTAAAGTTTGGGTAGGTTATTCTTGGTACTAAAGTTTAGGTAGGTTGTTACTGGTATTAAAGTTTGGGTAGGTTAATCCTGATACTAAAGTTTGAGTAAGTTAATCCTGGTACTAAAGTTTGGATGAGTTATTCCTGGTACTAAAGTTTGGGTAGTTTATTCTGGGTACTAAAGTTTGGGTGGGTTATTCCGGGTACTAAAGTTTGGGTGGGTTATTCCTGGTACTAAAGTATGGGTGGGTTAATCCTGGTACTAAAGTTTGGATGAGTTATTCCTGGTACTAAAGTTTGGGTTACTCCTGGTACTAATGTGCTGCACAAAAACCTTCATGGCACCTAAAAAAAAAATTTCTCCAGGATGGAAAAAGTGGAAAGAAAAAAAAAAAGTCTATTTCAAACTGAATAGACTAGAAACAGTTAAGCCAACCCCAGGGCACTCCTTTAGCCAGTCTCTGGAGCAGAGTTTCAAACACCAGTGAGTGATGAAGTCATGGGGAGTCAGAGAGAATTAGCTCAACCAGCCCATGATTCACTGGCCCCAGTTCTCACAACAGCTCCAACCAAACTGGGAGCAGAGAACCAGCCTGCCAATTGTCTGCACTGGGCTCTACCCACTAACCCACACTCCCTTTCACATCCTACATATTTGTGATCCTTTCTCATTTCTTACATCTTCATATGACACAAGTCCCCATAAATGTCACGCCGAGGTGCACCCAGGCTATTCCTGCTCTGAGAAAGGACATGAAATCAACCCACCAAGCATGTAGGCACCATTGAGCAATGGTCATGCATGAACCAGCTCCCAGAGTAACAGCAGAGCAGGCAGAACGAGTTCAAGGCTTCATGTTGCTTCCACACAGATCAGATCCTGTCAGCAGTGCTCAGTAGAGTCCTGGTGTAGAGCACAGAGGGAAGAAAAAACTGCTGTAGGAGTGCTTGAAGTGCATCTACAGATCCTCTCAGAGCTGTGATTTACACAAGAGAGACTCAATTGACATGGCGTAAACTTGAGTTCAGATATTTGTGGCAATTGGAGCTCACCACCTCCATGTGATTATCAGCTGTGTGTCTCAGAGGAGGTGGGGAAGGGAGGGAAAACTGAACCAGCAGGAGTTGGGGCTGTTCAGCCTGGAGAAGAGAAGGCTCCAGGGGGACCTTAGAGTGACCTTCCAGCACCTGAAGGGGCTCCAGGGAGGCAGGGGAAGGTCTATTCAAAAGGCTTTGTAATGACAGGACCAGGAGTGATGGTTTTAAGCTGGAAAAGGAGAGATTGAGGCTAGATATTAGAAAAAAGTTCTTTACCATGAGGGTGATAGATCAGTGGGATGGGCTGCCCAGAGAGGGGGTGGAGGCCCCATCCCTGGAGTCCTTCAAGGGCAGGCTTGATGGGGCTCTGAGCAGCCTGCCCTAGGTAGAGATGTCCCTGCTGGTGTAGGGAGGTTGGACCAGATGAGCTCTAGAGGTCCCTTCCAGCCTCAAACATTCTGTGATTCCATGATAGTTATCTGGGATCTTCATGTTAGTGAACACACTGAACTCAGGGAAGACGGTCAGGACCTGGCTTCAGATACAAGGACCTGCATTTCCAGGGTGCAGTGAGCAGCTGAATATCTCCTCCAGGGTAGCACGGCTGGCCAAGCACAAGCTTTGCAGGGCTTAAATCAGGCCTGCAGGCTATGAGCTGGACCTGGGGGAATCTTAATGATTGGAGCAAGTTGCAGGCAGGCTAAAAATGCCTGTTGTGTAACAACGATACTCAGCGGGCAGGAGGAGGGTGATTCACTGGAGGAGTGAGAGGGTGTGTGGCAGGACAAGGGCATTCACTGGAGGGTATGTGCAGCCTGGGGGAGCACCCCTTTCTAGTGGTTATGCTGAGTCTTCAACTTTGAAAAGGCTGGAAGGGAAAATGACTACTCAGCATTAAATTCATGGGGAGGGCAGAAAAGGGAACAGCAGCTACAGGAGGGAACCCAATTGAATTAAAGGACAGTGCTGGTGTAAGATCAAATAGGGGAAATTTGTTCACTTAAATTTATTCACTTAAATTTGTTCACTTAAAACTATGGGCTAGGAATTAGGAGGTGATTTCTAGGCACCACAGGGGCAGAGTTCAAGGATGGCCTTTGAAACAGAGCCTTGGCCACCAGGCTCTGGACAGGGTTCAGGATGATCTTGCTACAGTCATCAACACGTTGCATAACTGTAGGGATGATACTGCATGCCTCCAATGTGCTTACAAGGCTTGTTGCACCATGCTCATATTGTTATTAATTAATTAAGCCCGTGTTTCAAGGCCTCTGCTGGTTGCCTGTAGAGGCCAGGAAGGGATTTTTTTTTTTTCCCTCCTCTTTGATGATTAACTTGGTTTCTGTGTCATTGGTATTCAGTTTTTGTTTTCTTTTCCACCTTCTTTTCATGCACTGGAGATTGGCCCAGCCTGAGATGGGGAAGTTGGGTGGAGCTGGTTGCACCTCACGGGTGTCTGCTCAACATTAAAGCACAATCCCCACATTTGGGATCAGGAAGGAATATTCCTTGGTTGGATTGGCAAGGACCACTAGAGCTTTTTTACCTTTTGTTGTAGGATGGTATATTCTCTTTTGGCTGTTTGGGAGCGTGGTCACCAGCAGTTCTCAGGTCAGCCAAGCACATGAGATTTCATGGATGGTCCCTCATGTGAGCTCGGGAGATTGTGACTCTGTTCTGCTCCAACCTGTTTATAATCTTCTAAAGTGCTCTGGGATCTTTGTAAACAAAGCACACAAGAGATAGGTATTATTTATGTAAAATTGACAGGTCAGATAATCTCATGGTTTGGGGGCTGTAGAAGTAGTAAAACATTCCTTGCATGGCAGAACTGAATCTATGGACATCTGGATAGAATCCTAGAATCGTCGGGGTTGGAAAGGACCTTAAAGATCATCCTGTTCCACCCCCCCTGCCATGGGCAGTGACACCTCCCACTACAGCAGTTGCTCACAGCCCCAGCCAGCCTGGCCTTCCAAATGTCCAGGGATGGGGCTTCCCCCACCTCTCTGGGCAACCTGGGCCAGTGTCTCCCCACCCTCCTGGGCAACAACTTCTTCCTAACATCTCATCTGAATCTCCCCACCTCTAGTTTTGACCCATTCCCCCCAGTCCTACCACTACCCAACAGCCTCAAAAGTCCCTCCCCAGCTTTCTTGGAGCCCCCTTCAGATCCTGGAAGGCCACCAGAAGGTCCCCTGGGAGCCTTCTCTTCTCCAGCCTGAACAACCCCAACTCTCTCAGTCTGTCCTCACAGGAGAGCTGCTCCAGCCTCTGATCATCCTCGTGGCCCTTCTCTGGACACATTCCAGCACATCCAGATCTTAGCAGCAACAGATTGTGCCCCTTCCAGAAGAGGATTTGGTCCTGGGGTACAGGTGTTGCCATGGCTCTATAGCCCCCAGGATCAACTGGTGTCCCCTTTGAGGATGCTCTTTTTCCCCTGATGCTTGCAAATGATAACTTGGAGCATAATTTGCTGTCGTCCCCAGCAGCTGGAATTACTTTGTTAGGTCTATGAACTGACTTTGCATCTCAGCAAAACTGCCCCAAACTCTGCAGAGCGGGGGATGCCATCTCCATTTTCTGCCTCAGGAAATCAAAGCCTGCCAAAGCTGGAAAACATTAGTTTTCCAGCAAGCCAAAGGCAGAGACTGGAAATCCCCTGAGACTTTTTTGTCCCTGCCTCATTGCTTAAAAACTTGTTTCCCTTCTATAGCTTCTTTTACTGATTTGTGAGACATGGTTCCAGTAGCTGAGCTACTGGGGAGGTTTCTGGTACAGTGTCAGCAGATGGGAAAGGCTACTGGGGTGTATCTGGGACAAGGCTTTCCTTCCTGAGCCCAGGGACACTTTTGGTCCCTCTGAAGAGCTGTGCTGGTTAAACTTGTCATGCAGCAATATCTGGGGTCCTAGACTGGGAGAGAGGTGCTGTGGGATGGAGCCCAGGCTGGGAAAGGGTTGAGGGTACCAGTGGGACCTCTTTTGTGTGTGACTGGGGAGACTTAACAAGCCCACATCATGTGCTATGGGCAGGTGTCATGTCCAGAGGCTCTGGAAGAAGCTCTGCATGTGGTGATGGGTGATAAAGGGTGGCCATAAGAAACATCACTCCTTGCTCCTCCTTAGTGTCTCTCTAAAGGTCATCCCATTCTCTGCAGTGCCATGGTTCCCTGTCCCCCCTCTCCAAGCATCTGTGCTCTCCTAGATCAGCAGCTGGTCCCCAGCTTCCCTCCCAGCACAGTCTGTGCCTTCAGGAGATCAAAGCCTCCCCTGCCTGGTCTGGGAGTGAGAGTAAGTGACGCTGGTGGCACAGGGGTGTGACTCCTGGTGCTGAGCCTGAAGGAGAGAAAGAGGAGAAATGGGGATGGAGAAAGGAGAGGTGGATAAACAAGGACAGGCAGGAGAAGGAAAAGGACAGTGGAGCTATTACTAAAGTCTTCCTAATACACAAACTGCTCTGAAATTCTCTGTATTTGGCAATATCAAGCCAAGCTTCCCTCTAGGCAGTGGTTGTTTCTAGCAAGGGTGGCATGGAGAGCTTGCATGGAGAAGGACTCCTTGCCCTGGCCTGCCCTGGGACAGACTTTGTGGCTCTGTCCCTCTGAGGCATCCAGCCCTGTGTGACCACCCAGCAGCCCAGCACGGTGAAAGGGAGAGCAGGATGGGGCAACCTCTGCCCCAGGAGAGCACTGCAGGTGGGGCTGAGAAGGGGGGAGATGTTTCCTCCACTTACACTGTGCTTGCCCACAGCCCAGGTGCTGGTGAGGAGCTGGGGGTGCTGGCAAGCTCATGGGTTTGTGGGATCAGCTCTAGCAACAAGTCTTCCTCCCTACAAGCAAGTGTTGTCTCCCCCAGATCTTCTTTTACCTCTTGCAAGAGTTTGTGTCTCTAATCAGATCCCTACAGAACCACAGAGTGGTAGGGGCTGGAAGGGACCTCTAGAGATCATCTAGTCCAATCCCCCGGCCAAAGCAGGTTCATCTAGGCAAGGTCACACAGGAACACATCCAAACAGGTCTTGAAAGTCTCCAGAGGAGACTCTACAACCTCCCTGGGCAGCCTGGGCCAGGCTCCAACACCCTCACAGTAAAGAAGTTTCTCCTCACGTTGAGGTGGAACTTTCTGTGTCCCAGTTTATGTCCATTTCCCCTTGTCCTATCACTGGGCACCATTGAAAAGGGACTGATTCCTCTACCTTCCTGACACCTGCCCTTCAGATATTTATAAACATTGATCAGATCTTCTCCAGGCTAAACAACCCCAGGGATCTCAGTCTTTCCTCACACGAGGTATGTTCCAGTCCCTTACTCATCCTTGTTGCCCTCCATTGGACTCTCTCCAGGAGCTGGTCTCCTCAGAAGGCTCAGACTCCTGAGACAGGCTCCCCTGGAGGGAAGTTCTTGACAGGGATGAGGACCCATCACCCACCCAGGGCAGTAGGGCTGGTCTGGGCAGTCCTACAGATGTGGAACAACCCGAGCAGGCAAGGTCTGGGCCGCCTGTGGCTTCTGCCCCGTGCAGAAACCTCCATCAGAGGTTTTGCTGCTGCTCTATCACGTCAGCAGAGAGCTCAGCACCTGGGGAGGTGACCTGACCTTGCTGGGCTTCCCTGCCTGCCAGGGAGGCTTTAGGGGAGGTGGTGGGTGGGCCCCAGCCTGTGGCATTGTTGGGTTCCTGGAAATGGAGAGTGCGGGACAGGGAGGGGGAAGCCTGAAGAATGAGGCCACCACGCACAACAAATGACTCCGAGCTCAGCTCTTGTGTCTGGTTGTTAGGAGGAATTCTCGTTCTGAAAAGCCCCTGGGAAGTTAAATGGGAGAACATGTTGAAACAAGGGTGGTTATTCACTCCGTGACTGAGCCAGACAAACACCCAGCGTGTGTGCACGTGTGCCTCTTGATTTATTCCCCTCTCCCCTTCCTCTAGAAAAGCAGAAGAAAAAAAATAGGACAGCGAAAGAAAAATGAGGCAGAGGTGAAGGGGGAGAGACAAAGAAGAGGGAGAAGGAGAAAAAAATCAGAATGATTCTGGGAGAGAAATACAAAACCTAGATAGCAGAGTGAACCTGGGGTCTGAGCCTCCCCTCCTGCCACAGATACAGGATAACTTGACAGCAGCTGGGGCAGGGTGAAGGTCAGGACCTCAGGAGGGTTAACATCCACCACTCTTACTCACCAGGAGCTGCTCTGTGCTAAATGCCTTGCCTGGGCTTGCTCGTCCTTGGTCAGCATTATCCCTCTGCAGCCCAATCCCACCCTCTGGGTTTAGGGTGGTGGCAACTGCCTGGGAAACAACCGTGCCATGTCATCCCCTCCTCCAGGTGAGAACAGGCTCAGCACACTGCAGGGAAGGTCAGTAAGGCTGCTTTGCCCCAGGCAGCAGCACAGAGGCTGGATTTTGGTTGCTGGTGTTCAGATGGAGATGGGAGCTTGTCCTCCCAGCTCCCTTTGCTGCTCCTCTCAGGGCCACTCAGTGTTTGGGGCTTGGGAAGGGATCTGCAATTCCGCAGGAGCGTGTGGACACCGGCCCCGGCTTGCACAAATGGGAGTGAAATTTGGCACCCAAGGAGAGCAGAGTCTGATGGAAAATGTTTGATGTTTGCCTTGGAAAGTATCTGGGGACAGGCTGATTGTGGTAGCTCTTACGTCACTGGCACTGAGCTCATGGCCATCCAGCACCTGTTTGTTCCTCCTTCCAAGCCTCCCTGTTCAACGGCACCAGCTCAGGCTTTCCCCCTCACCCTGCTGTCCCAACCCTGCTTCTCTCCAGATGCATCCTTGCTGCTCTGGACAGCCCAGAGAGTCACCTGCACCCCGAGTCCCCCCTCACAACCTCCCCGTGACCAGCCTCCATCTTCCTGCCAACTGCACTGGGGCCTCTTTGCTTCACTCCTACGTGGCCTGGTGGCAGAAAAAGCTGCTCCCTTCTCCCCCCTCATTCAGCAAAAGAAACTTCTGAAGGGTTCTCTAGCTCAAGCAACCCCCACAACAGGCTCTAACTCAAACTCAGAGGAGATCATTGGCTCCATGGTGGCACAGGCACGGCTACCCACTGCCTCCTTGCCCATGGATGCCTGCCTGTCCATCCCATCCTCTCATCTCCCCCCCAGGGCAGGGCTTTCTGTGTGGTTAGCATGTGGAGCCCTCCTCCAGCCTTGGTGGCAGGTCTGCCACTGCGGTAGCAGCTCTATGTGGTGAGTTAAGTGGCCATAATAAGGTGCAGGGTAGCAGACTGGACTCTGGCAGCAGCAAGGGGCACAGCCCCAGGCCAGGTACCTGCCACAGTCCCTGCGTGCCAGCCAGCACTGTCACTGTGACTGCCTGCTGGCCCCGCAGAACAGGGTGCCTGGTCAGGTTGGAGAGCTCTATTGCAGCTGCATGTGAGCTCTGGAAAGAGCCCAGCAGCCAGAGGGCCCAGAAGCTGATGCATTCCTGCCTCCCCACCTCGCTCCCTGCTGGCAGAGCCTGCTGCTGGCACAGGGGCAGGATTGAGCCTCCTCGGTGGTGGTAGAGTTGTGAAAGAGGGTAAAAGAGTGGGGGAGATTCCCAGGCAGCTCTGAGCCATGTGCTGGCACAGCAGCTCGACAGGCCACAGGAATGCCAGGGAGTGGAGCAGGGATGATGCTCGCTGAGCACGGGCAGGGAACACCTGGAGCTTGGGCAACTCTCGGAGCCGTCTCTGCTCCTCCGGCTGCCTCCATGCAGGTACTCGCTGCTGCCCTTTATTACATTAATTGCCTTTGAGTTTGAGGCTCCATCAAGTCCCAACGCAGCCTCGTGTAGCGTCATGGGGCTGGCTGGCACCCAGCAAGGAAAGCCAAGGGGGTGGAGGAAGATGGGGTGAGAGAGCTGGAGGCCTGGGGGAGCTGGAGCTCTCTCCTGGGACCAGGAAGGGCAGCTCGCCCTTGCCTCTCACTCCCTGCCTGGCTCCCTCTGCCCTGGCAGCAATGATCCAGCTCCTTGGGCTGCCTGGGACAGCCTTTCGAGGGGAATTCTCCATGTCGGGGGGACATTGCAACCCAGGGCTGAGGGATAGGGGCAGCAGGGAGCTGCCCTCCCCCTCTTGCTTGTGCCTCTCCTGGAGATGCCAGCCCCAGGGCAGCAGGACAGGGAGTGAGGCAGTGTGTACGTGTGGACACACATGAAGGACACCTTCACTTCTCAGCACCCAGCTGAAGAGCAGCTGCTTTGTAGAAGGGGGTTTTGGATGGATAAAGGTCTGTTGGACGTTGCTGGGAGGTTCTCATGTGTCTCACCTGGTGGGTGTTAGTGCTCTGTGAGGTGTCCCTGCCATGGCAGGGGGGTTGGAACTAGGGGATCTTTGAGGTCCCTTCCAACCCAGACCATTCTAGGATTCTGTGCTTTTCCTGGGCTCAGTGTTTACATCTCACCCATGCAGCAAGGGAAATAGAAACAAGTGAGTGGAGAGGTCCCTCCCTGCTCACTTTTAATGACTTTTTTTATAGAGCAGGGCTCTCTGAACATCCCAGTGGTGAGGGAGAGGACCCCCAGGCTAGCTGGTGCAGTCCTAGTGGCCCCCTTCCCAATGCCACATCTGCAAACCTTCCTTAGCATCCTCTGGACCATCTCAGCTCCCTTTACCCTGTGCCCTGCACCATGCTGGGAAGCCATGGAAGTCCAGTTTGGGAATACACAGGAGGTGCTTATTCCTCCTCAGTGATCTCTGCACCCACGTGGCATTCAAATAATCTCCCCCCCAGCCTGCTTGTGTGAGGGCAGGAGGATGCCAGAGGTGCCAAGCCCCATTTTCTCATGGGACTACATGATTTCCCTGGGCCTGGGGCTTGTGTGTGAGCACTAAAGATGGGGAGGGGGAGTTCAGGGAGAGAGGAGCTCCAGCAGTGCTTGGCCCTGCTGCTCCCATGATAGAATCATTTAGGTTGGAAAAGACCTCCAGGATCATCAAGTCCAACCTTCATCCAAACATCTTCCTGACTCCTAGACCATGTCCCAAAGCACCACATCTACTCGTTTGTTGAACACCCACAGGGATGGGGACTCCAGCACCTCCCTGGGCATGATGGGGTGAGAATCTTCAGGGGGAGGGCACCCAGACAAGGCTCACCAGCCACTAGGTGTCCTCCGTGGCCCACACACGGGTGGCAAGAACCCTGCGGGGAAGGTGGCCTCCAAAAACGTGGGCATGCTGGAGAACCCCTCTGAGATAGGATGGGCCAGACCCCCTCTGTCTGCCTGTCCTTGGAGGGCCTGGAGTGGGTGCCTGGGGCTCAGCAGGGCTGGGGAGATGGCAGCTCAAGCCCATTAGGTGGTAAGGTGGATGGATGCCTGGACCAGCTCAGGTCCACATCCCTGGTGAGTGCCTTCAGGATTCATTTCCAGCAGGTTCCCAGGGCTCCTTGGGGGGTTGACAGCACCTCGTCCTCTCCTCCTCCCTGCTGGAATGCCCCAGGTGCTGGGAATGGATAGAATCACTTAGGTTGGAAAAGACCTCGAGGATCATCCAGTCCAACCTTTGTCCAACATCGCCCTGCCCCCTAGACCATGTGGTAATGGGTTTATAGCAGGGAAAACACCCCAGATTCCTTCCTAGGGGGATGAAAACACAGTCCTGGAAATCTCAGCTCTCCCTGTCCTGCTTTTCTGTCCTAGAAAGACCTTTTCCCTCAGCAGCCTGAAATAAATGCTGAGGAGTAACTGCTGTTGCCTCTGCAGGGTGCCAGCAGGGTATTTCCCAAACCCCTTGCAGAATCCAGCTAGCAGCTTCCCCATCAACATATTCCCCCCCCATCCAAGTTCCTGCACTATCTTATCAGCATGCTCATTATACCCTTAGAAACACAGTGTAAACATCTCCACAAACTGCTCTTGATGACAATTTCCTTGCCAAATAAGCCACTTCCCTGCTTGAGTGATGGTTACAGGAGAGGGTTTCTGGGACTGCTGCTGTTTGAACAAGTGAGAAGTAAATAGAGGTCCCTCTCTGGGAGCACACACCTGCTCTGCAGAGCTCCAGCCCAGGCAGAGGCAGGGATGTGGCTGTGGGAACTGCTCATTAAAATCCTGGCAGCTCATCCCCACTGCTTTGTTCAGCTTCTAACCTGGAATTTGGCTGAGGGAGGAGGAGAACGTTGGCGGGAGCTGCCAAGGGGAGCTTTTACAGTCCAGGCTGTCAGACAGTTGGTTTTACATCTTCTTCCAGAGGATGGCACCTCTGCTGGCACAGCATCTCTCACCCAGCATGCCAGGGGCTGAGCTGGGAAGATGTTGCTCGTAGTGGGGGTGGCAAAATGGCAATGCTGCTGCTGGGCACCACTCAAAGAGCTGTGCAAAGCAGCAGCAAGACAACAGAGCTCTCCCCTGCCTGTCTCTGCTCTCATTACCAGCCAGAGCTGCTATGGGGTTTAGAGCAGCCCTGGGACTGCTCTGCTTTGCAACAGGTAAATGCAGCTGGATGCAGGCAGGCTGGGACCTGTTGGGGATTTCAAGTGCTTCCTATGCTGCTCTTCAGCAGTTTAGCTCCAGCACAGCCTAAGAAAGCCCTTTCAGCTTTCCCTGGTGTTTACTCCTCCACCGAGTGACCCAGCCTGCCCTGGCTGAGCCTGGAAAATCTGGCTGGAGCTGAGCCCTTGGCCGCCTTGCTCTTCTATTCAAAGAGAGAGAGAGGGGAGGGTGGGAAGAACAGGAAAAAAACAGCAACTCAATTAGTCTCCCAGCTGGTAGTAAGAGCTTCCACGCAGCAATTCCAGAAGCCTGTCCAATTGCTCCTCCCATTCCAAGGCTTTGTTGCAGACCCTCACAGCTTGCCTGGAGAACAGTGCTCCTCTCTGTGAGCCCCGTGGGCTGAGCTGGGATGGCTTTCTCGGATGGGCACCTTCCCTCCCTTCTCTGCCAGTGTCTCTCTCCCCTCAACTCATATTTCACCAAGATGTATTTTTTCTTCCTTTCCCCATGTAAATAACACCACATATGGCCACAAACGGTGTGTTCAGCAGCAGGGCTCCTCCTGACAGGAGCCAGCACTAACTTGGGTCCAGCAGCCTGGCCTGATGCCCACCTTAGCAAGCTGAAGTCATGCTTGAAAGACCAGGAAGGGAGCAGAAATATCAGGGAAGGTTTTTAGAGAGGAACTCCAATACAGATTAAGGAGAAAGAAAACATCCTGGGCATTCTGCGTTGAGGGGTTTGGTTTGGTTCTTTGCAGTGATGTAATGACACTGAAGCAAATTGTTAGACACTGCTAGTGAGGTTCCAGAGGAGGCTACAAAGATGATGAGAGGGCTGGAACACCTCTCCTATGAAGACAGGCTGAGAGAATTGGGCTTGGTCAGCCTGGAGAAGAGAAGGCTCCAGGGAGACCTTCTTGCAGCCTTCCAGTGTCTGAAGGGGGCTACAAGAAAGCTGGGGAGGGACTTTTCTCAAGGGTTTGAAGTGATAGGACAAGGGGTGATGGGTTCAAGCTGGAAGAGAGGAGATTTAGATTAGAAATGAGAAGGAAATTCTTTACTCAGAGGATGGTGAGACACTGGCACAGGTTGCTCAGGGAGGCTATGGATGCTCCATCCCTGGAGGTGTTCAAGGTCAGGTTGGATGAGGTCCTGGGTGGGCTGGTCTAGTGGGAGGTGTCCCTGCCATGACAGGGGGTTGGAACTGGATGATCTTGAAAGGTCCCTTCCAACTTAAACCATTCTATGATTCTATGATCAATTCCTGTATCACTTCAATGTTAGAGCAAGGTACTGGTTAGTGTGGGTTGTACTATTACCCTGTGCCCACATCAGCTCTTTGCACTTATCTGGTAGTTGGTGTTATGGTGACTGAGAGGAAGATTTAACAGAAACCAAGATCTAAGCATAGATCCTTGGGGTTTAACTCTATTTTGAGGAGTCAGAAGTGAGAGGACCTTCTTGTGGCCTTCCAGTATCTGAAGGGGGCTACAAGAACGCTGGGGAGGGACTTTTGAGGCTGTTGGGTAGTGGGAGGAATGGGGGGAATGGCTCAAAACTAGCGCTGGGGAGATTGAGATGAGATGTTAGGAAGCAGTTCTTGCCCAGGAGGGTGGGGGGACACTGGCCCAGGTTGCCCAGAGAGGTGCTGGAAGCCCCATCCCTGGACATTTTGCAGGCCAGGCTGGCTGGGGCTGTGAGCAACTGATGTAGTGGGAGGTGTCCCTGCCCATGGCAGGGGGGTTGGAACGGGATGATCTTTAAGATCCTTTCCAACCCTGACAATTCTAGGATTCTATGAGAGAGAAGGTCAAGCCTTGTCCATTCTGGGCTGAATCTGGGGTTCAGGGGATCCCTGGCTGATCCTGATGTGCAGTGAGCTCTGCCTTCCAGGCAGGGGATGTCTTGCACCATGCAGTGCAACATCTGTCTGCTGAGGTGCAGACAAGGCAGGTTAGCTGGAAACCTCGCTCTGAGACAAGATCTGAGTAACTCCAGTTCCCTGCAGGTATGTATGGTAGAAGGGGCTTTATGGTGAGAATCCTCCAAGCCTTGACATGCCTTAAAAGGAATCTGTTAGACTTAAGATCGGTGTGGAAAGAAAGATGGGCTGGTCCTGGCATGGTGCTGTAGAAATGTCCATGTCCTCAGGGTCAGACTGGGACGTGGACAGAGAGTTCTACATAATTATCCACCTGATAAGACTGAGAAAGTGTGTTCTTACTCTGGAGGTGAAGCTCTGATATTTAGCTTGACAAGTCAATGTCACTAATAAGAGCAGGGAGTATTTTCTGGCAGGGGATAGGGGGTGAATTTCCTCAGCAGCACTCACTGTACCAGTGAGGATAGGTTGTGCCTGGCCTGGGTTTTGATAAGTGATGAGGGCACCATACTGGGAAAGTAACCTTGGATTCAGAGATTAGCTGCTGATTCAATTAAGAAGAAATGGAAAGACAAACAAAGGCTGCAAATAAGGCTCTTGATTTCAAACAGGCAAATCCTTGTTGGCTGAGAGAAATCCACAGGCATAAAGATTGGCCTCAGGAGCTCGGAGGAGACTTGTGATTTTTCTAAGTCAAAAATACCCAAAATTCAAAATGTTTGAGAGGTGGGAGGTGGGGCCACCTTCCAAGGGAGGTTTCCAGCTCTAGCTAGATGAATAACCACCTCAAAAGGATGCTACCAGTAACCAGAATGCCTGCAAGGGATGCAGAAAGATCAGCAGAGAAAGCAGCAGCTTAGAAGTCAGGGTGTGGAGGAATCAATGAGAGCTGTCAAAGCCCAGCTGACTAACCCTGCAATGGGCACTAAAATAACCAGCCCCAAGTTCTGTGGGTGCAGAACAAAAGGAGCAAGGAGGAAGGAAGGAAGGAATGGTGGTGCTCTGCAACTGGCACGGGGCAGAGATTAAGGCAGGACTAGATATTGCCTCAGAAGGATTTAATCATTGGTGGGGAAAAGGGCTGAATGTGAGGCAAGTGAAGGCAAAGGTATTCAAAGGCAAATTGCCAAGCCCCTGGCAGGAACAAAATTCAGAGCTTGCTTTCTGGTGGGGAGGATGTAGGGAAGTATTTTCTCCCCTTTGGTTCTAGAAAAATAGGGGAAATCACAGATCCCTCACCAGGGTTTGTAGCAACTCTGTGTCATCTCAGCGTTATCACAGGACCACAGCACCTAATCCAATATTTGCAATTAAAAAGGGGCTGGGGTAGTTTATTGTAGATGACTACAGAAAGGCTACCTCACCCCTCAGCAGGATGGCAAAGCACATGTTGTAGGAGAGATGTGTTAAGGCTACATATAAATGTGAAATGAAATTAATTGTGGCTGCCTAGGAGGGACTAGTTGTTTTTCTAGCTAACTGGTTTTATTTTCTAAAATAATTCAACTTGTAGATCATCTAGGAAAAAAAACCCCAACTGTCTAGCTTGCTTTAGGATGAAGCTTGAGCTATTTTGAGGAAGGGATTGTGTGATAGGGTTTCTCCTAAGAGTACTCAAGGGGTGATGGTTTTAAGCTAGAAAATGGTAGATTTAAGTTGGACATTAGGAAAAAGTTCTTTAATATGAGGGTTGTTGATCATTGGAAGAGGTTGCCCAGAGAGGGGGTGGACGCCCCATCCCTAGAGACATTCAAGGTCAGGCTTGATGGGGCTCTGAGCAACCTGCCCTAGGTGGAGATGTCCCTGCTGAGTGCAGGGGGGGTTGGACTAGATGACCTTTGGAGGTCTCTTCCAACCCAGAACATTCTATGATTCTACTCCAACAGATCCTTTCCTGTTGAGAGGAGGAGACAGGGCTTCTGGGAAGCAGTGCTGCTGATCAGCTAATGCACTGGGCACCGTGGCCATGGAGATGCTTTAGCCCAGGGTTTAATTGCAGAGGTTCCCAGCTGGGTCACCGGGGAGCTCTTCAGCAGGGCCCTGGCCACCTTGGTGGAGGTGGCAGGGTGGGGGTGGCCAGGCTCACCCATGGCAGCAATGCCCTTCAGTGGCTGGAGGTTTCAGAGCAGAGCCCAGTTTCTGGGTCCTCCACTGGGCTGTGAGATGATGGGCAGGCTCTGAGCCTGTCTCTGAGATGACGGTGCAGAGACAGAAGAGGCTAGAGAGCTGCCAAGTCTCACTGCTGGTATTTCCAACCCGAGCATGTCCAAGTCTCCTCCTCCACTTCCTTGCACACACTCTCTTGCTGCTCCCAGTAACCCGAGTGTGGCCTTCCCCTTTTCCTTACTTTCCCTGCTTTTGCTCAGACACGTTGCTGAGGAGCCCAGGAGTCAGTGGTGGTTCAGGAGAGAGCCCCCCATGCAGGGCCAGCTGGCAAGGAGAGGGCTCTGGGAGGGAGAGGTGGCAGGACGAGGGGGAAGGAGATGAGAGGAGGAGAGAAAAAGTTCAGAAGAGGAGAGAGAAAACATCTCTTGCCCTGATTTGTGGGGAATTTCTACTGTCCATTAGCAGAGTTCTCCTGGTTTTGTAGCAGCTGCAGCCTCAAGCTGGGGAAGATGAAAGGAAAGGAAGAGGAGGGAGAGGGCCCAAGTCTTGCTCAAGCAGCAGGGTCTGAAACCCGCAGCACTCACTGGCTGTCATGTCAGAGCTTCCCTGCTGCTCCCTGGCAGGACTCCTAGCCTGGCAGAAGGCAATGGAGATGGGAAGGAGGGAAAGGGAGGTGGGGGAATGGGAGAGGAACTGTGCTGCCAGCAGTTTCCTCCAAGCCCCTCAGGGTCCTGCAGAGACCTCCCTTGGGACCTTTCTTTGCCACCCAGGAGTTTCTCCAGGGCTGCCTGGTACAGACAAAAGCTTCTTCTCCTCCTTCTCTTCCTCTCTTCCCTCCTGGCTGGCAGGGAGCAGCTGGACTCCAGTGCCTGCTTCGCCTCTTGGCACAGGAGGAGTAGGTGGGAAGACATTCCAGCTCCATTGGAAGAGTCTGTTCTGAGTTTGGGAATCTTGTTCTTTCTTTTTTTAAAAAAAAACAACACAGTTAATGTCTCTAATACCAAGCTGGGCTGCTCATCATTCTCCTCCCAATCTTGCACCAAGCAGGCCCATTCCTGCTCCGACACGGGGCAGGAGATGTTCAAAGAGCTCCTGCAGGCTGGGGAGAGGGTTGGCAGCTGGTTGCTTCATTTCTTTCAAAGCTGTTTATTGACCTTGCAGCTCTGCCCTCTCTGCTGTCCACCCTGGACTGTGTCCTCTGCCTTTCTCACTCCCTTCCTCAGCTTAGGGATGTTCTGTGTGGAGAGCACACCTGCCTTCTCTTCAGCTGCTCTCTATGGACCCTTATGTCCTCTGGCAATGACCAGGTCAGTCCCACCCATCCTGGGGTGTGAATATTCACCCCCAGCTCTGAGGCAAAGCACTCCCTGAACACCAGGCACAAACAGCAGGTATTACAGCAGCCGACAGGTCTCACTTGCCAGGATTAATCATTACACCAAGTGTGAGACTTCCAATAAAACCCGAAACTGCCCTGGTTCTATAAAAACCTGCGTGACTTCAGTGACAAGCTCAGCAAGAGCTGTTGTGCCCTTGGCTGTCCTGCCCTCCAGCCTCACGGAAGGTGTTGGGTGTCTCATGGGGTATTTAATGCTCACAAGGCAGGAGCTCTGCCACCAGTGATGAGGGTTCCCTTTCCCCCAGTGCCTCCAGTGTTTGCTGGAGCGTGGCAGGAGGCAGCCAGCATGGCCTGGGACCTATGCTTGTTGAGCTGACTGGGGAGGGCCTGGTGTGCCCACCATGTGTGCCCTGGGTGGGAGAGGCTGCTCTCCTGTGCTCCTCCATCCCCTGCCTCCCTGCTGCTCTCTTGGAAGGGTCCATGCACAGCAAGACCACCAGGCATCTTCTGGTGGCGTTGGCGGTGGGGGGAGACTTTGCTCCAAGGCAGGAATAGGACTGTGTCAGTGTGGAGCTTGTGTTTGGAACAGGGCCCCTCTTTCTGACCCCACCTCCTTCCCCCTTTTAGGAGAGGCTGGCCCCTCTCAACTGACAGCAGGGCTTTGCTGCCAGCCTTGTTAGCTTGAGCTGCAACAATTTCCTTTGAACTCAGCTTGAATTAACATCTCCATGGCAATGGGATCAGGGCTTTGTCTCTTGCAACCTGCCCTTCACCCTCAACAAGAGGTTGGAGCAGGAGGTGGGAAGGGAGCAGTGTGCCACCCTGGCCACCACCACCCCCCCTCCCTGGGGAGAAGCAGAGGGGTCTGCAGGAGGGACAGTGCAAGGATGGTTCTGCTGGTTGTAATTTCCCTTGGGGAGGGGAGAGGAGAACTGAGGGAGCTGCAGCAGATGCTGGCAGGTCCTGGCTCAGTTTAGATTAGCCTTGCTGCACAAAGTGCCAGTGAGTGAATGTGTGTGTTGGAGGTAAAAGGAAAGCTGCTTGTTTCACTTCCCCATAAATAATCACAAACAAACAGTTCCCCTGGGACTGGGTTTCTCTGGTGCTGAGTTGGAAAGCAAACAGTGCTCCTGCTTTATTCCAAGCTTAGTGTTTTCCCCGTGCTGTCACTCCATCTCTCCCACGGCCACCCAGTTCCCCTTCTCCATCTCTGCCCTGTCTAGACCATCTCCATGGATTAGGAATCTGCTGCCCAAGGAGGTTGGCTGGGTCTCTCTCCCATCCTCTCCCCAGCTTGTGATGCATGGAGCACTTCCTACCATAATACCTCCCTTCCCCACGTGCTATCAATGACTATCTGGCTGTTTGCTCATCCAACCCTTCTTCTTCCTCTCCTAGAAGGAAGCCCCCTCTCTTCAGGCTGTTATGAAACTTGCCCTTTCCAGTCATGCTAACTATGCATCACCCCCAGCCCAGGCACCAGATAAAGGGCCACTTTATTCCCTCACTGTCTCCTTCCTACTCCCAGCCCTGGCCCACGTGGGTCTGTCTGGTTGGCAGCAGTGGGCTCTCACTAACAATATGGGGTTTTTTTCCTCTTGTAGAGTGAGAGGCTGGTTTTGCAGCCAAGTCTGTAGGTGGGAAAAAAGAGGCTTTTTCCTTTGAATGCCGGGTAAATTCTTTGGAAGCTGCCTCAGGGAAATAAAATTTCAGTTTCTTCTTTTTAGGGGCAGAACAGGGGGAGATGTAAACATTGGAGCAACCACTTCTCTTGCTGCTCCTCCTCTTTGGGCAGTTCCCTGCTCCTAAATACCCTGGGCAGGCAGGGCTCTGGCATCCTGGGATGGGCTGCAGGTGTCTGGGCAGGACAGGGAAGCCCCAGATGGATGTCATGTGTCCAGAGCAGTTTTGCTGGGTGTTACATGAAGTCAAAGTCATTGCAGCTGTGACCCCTCAACAGGCTCTGGGAGCAGAACAAGATCCTCTCCAGCGTGACATGCTGGGGTCAATGGGGCTTCAGGAGTGCAGGGGGGACACAGGAAGACTTAGAGCTCTTGGCTCAGGTTTTGGGAGGTAGTTGTGCTTGTTTGATTTCCTTTTTTACCTCCTTCTTCCCCCACGGTGCTTTTTCTTCCTCCTCCAACGGCGTTACTGCAGCTGGATCACAGCAGGCAGTTTTCATTTTCTGTTAATGAGAAACTCCTGCACTTTGTCCCTTGAAACGGAGCCATGTTCTCCACGTGACTGTGGGGAAGGGCTCCAGCTAAGGTTACAGTGAGAAAGAGAGGAGAAGGGATAAGCTAGCACCCCTTGTACACGTGGTTCCTATGCCAGGGGCTGAGCTGGGTGGTGGGAAGGCATCAGCTGAAAGGCAGTTGCTGGGGGAATTCAAAGCCTGTCTGGCCTCACCCTGCTGACCCCGCGCTGACTCAGCAGCCTGGCTGGATCCCTTCATACCAGGGAAGGGGAGTTCATCCCCCTACACCTCCCACCTCCCCCATCTCCATCCTCAGCTGTGATTAGCACGCAAGAGGCTACATGCACATACTAGCCCCCGTGCTCCCGTAACTGTGAATCACCAACCAGGGGGGTGGTTTCCTGGAGCTGGGGAACAAGGGCCCTTCCTCATCTCCTGGTACCTCTGGGACCTCTTCCCACGGGAGCAGCTTTTGGTCAGGGCCAGGGAAACCCCCCGCACTGGTTGGCTGGGACAGACCCCCCAGCTGGTCCCTGGGGCAGGCAGCGGGAGCATCACTGAGGAGGAAGGGGAGATTTCTTGTACACAACCCAGACTTGCTGCTACTGCTGCTCCAATGGTGTTAATGCTGTTCTAATGCTGCTAACGCTGCTCCAATGCTGCTAATGCTGCTCCATTGCTGCCAATGCTGCTCCAATGCTGCTCATGCTGCTCCAATGCTGCTAACGCTGCTCCAATGCTGCTCATGCTGCTCCAATGCTGTTAATGTTCCTCCTTGGCATCATCAGGGGTGCAGCTTTCCCCATTAATCCATCCCCCTGTTGTAAAAGCCTTTTCTGAGCATGCTTGCAAGGAGCAGAGCTCCTCTGTTCACCCTGCCTGGGTACAGCATGTGTTGGGTGAGCTCCTGCTCTCCTGCCTCCACTCTAAACAGGCAGAGCACAAAGAGCCAGGCTCTGCCTCCCTCCTGCTGTGGTTAGTGCCTCTTATCTCAAGCAAAAGCTCTTTCTTGTCTCACTAATACAGACAAGACTGCCCTGACCCTTTTGTGGCTCCATCCCAGCCAGGGATTCTTCTTCCCTTGCCCCAAAAGCTGTGAAGGGACTAGAATGTGATTTCTCCTGCAGTGCTGAGAGCTGCCCAGCCTGGAAGTGGTTGGCAGGGCAGCTACCAGCAGGACCATCTTGCTTTGGCCTCAGCCAAGTGCTGAGCTTCATGCCACAGTGCCTTGGGCACACAAAGGGGACTTCCCAGTCTTCCCAGTGGTAGCTCGTGTCTTGCTCCAGCTCTCGTGCCCCTTTTCTGTTTTCTTTCACGCTTCCCTGCTCCCCTGAAGCACTAATAGGCTGGGCTCTGGTTTTACACCACAGCGTGGCTGAAAGGCACATCCTGAACCCCAGAGTAACAGCTTGAGCCAAACCTCTTTGGACTTTGGGGTATTTGAAATTCAGAGGGCTGGGAGCTCTGGGATTTGGGAACAGGTAGCTCCTCCAAAGATGCTGCTGATTCCTCCCAAGGTTTTTACAACAGGGGGGTGGATTAATGGAGAAAGCTGCACCCCAGATGATGCTGAGGAGGAGCATTAACAGCATTGGAGCAGCATTAGCAACGAGTCTGGGTTGTGTACAAGGCAAGGCAAGTCAGAAGCATCTTGCCTTTGATGCACTGGAGGAAAGAAAAAGCTTCCCAGCTCTGAAGGCTTCTCAGCTTTTGCATTCCTGCTTTCCTTACCTCCTTAATGGGGGGAGAAGAGAGGGAAGGCAGAACAACAGGAAACTCTCAGATAGCTGTGATTTTTCACCAGAATCTGAGAAGCTGCCTGGGCCTGGCAGCTGCACTTAGAGCTGGGCCATGAGATGACACAGCAGCTGGGCTGGGCTGGAGGGAAGGAGAATTTCCCAGCACAGGGAGCCTTAGGGCGCAGGGGTGGAGGAAGCCCCTTCACTGAAGTAACTGGGGGAAAGACAAAACCAGAAAAAGACCTTGGGAAGACTGACTAGAGATGTAGAAAATACTCCTCTAAAGCCCTTGGTACGGTGCCCAGCTGGTGAGGTGTCAGAGTTTTTGACCACTGGCCTGGGAGCAGGATGGGGGTAAAGGGTTACCTGGAAGAGTGAGGTTTCCTTTGCTGGCCTTGTGCTGCTCTCTCCTGCTTTATCAGTCCCCCAGCAGTGCTGGAACTGAGGCCAGGCGAGGAAGAGAGGTTTTATTTTATTATTTTCCGTTCCATCCCCCAAACGCCACATCAGCAGCGAGCTGCAGGATGACCTCAATGAGGAACAGATTGTCCCTTGGCCTGCCTCCATCTCGCTGCCTGCAGGCCCATCAGGCAGGGAGACCTTGAGCTAGGAAGCTGGAGATGAGGGAGGGTGGACGGCTTCCAGGAGCCACGTGTCAGGGTAATGGCACCCGGGAGCTGGAGCCAAAGCAGCAGCAGGGCTGGGGAGCTGCAGGACGGGCTGCAGGAGCTGGCACGGGGGGGGGATTTCTTTCCATCAGCTGCAGTTTGATGGCTTGTTGGCAGCACCCAGCAAAGATTTACAATGAGCATTAGTCGAGAGCTGTGATCAGTTGGTGAAGCTGATGCTACGCCCTGGACCTGGCCCAGCTCTCCCCTCCCTTTCCTCCGCTGGCTGCCGCCAGCTTCGCCTCAGAGGGCTGGGGGGAGGTGACGTC
Source organism: Brachypteracias leptosomus (assembly GCA_013401335.1). Taxonomy (NCBI): domain Eukaryota; kingdom Metazoa; phylum Chordata; class Aves; order Coraciiformes; family Brachypteraciidae; genus Brachypteracias; species Brachypteracias leptosomus. The sequence goes on from VYZX01030090.1 coordinate 61,026, forward strand.
CCTCCTGGGCACTGGGAGACCTGTCTCCACAGCCCTGCTGCACAGGGGAGGAAGGAAAGGTGCTGCTCATCCTCACCTGCCTTCTCAAGCAGCCCTTGAGCAGCCCTCACCCCGTGCTCCCCAGGACCAGCACCATCCCTCACATCTGGTTGCAGGGTAGGACTAGTTCCTTCTAGGTGTAAAATCACACAAATCTGGCCCAGGAGGATGACTCTAGTGACTCGTGTGGTTTACTCCATCACAACAGACTATAGCTGAGGCTCATTGCTGTTTTCAGATAATCAGAAGGTTACTGACAGCCAGAGGAGAGCAGGATTGATGTGCTGCTGAGGGAACTGGGGCTCTTGAAGTTCGTTCTGGATTTGGGGTGTGCCTTCCAGTTGTTAGTCACCAGACCTCCAATTTCCAGCTCATTTGTTAATTCCAAGTGTCACATCTCATTCCCTCCAGTCTGGGCTAAATCAGGCTTGAATTTCAGTGCTGCTGAATCTGCCCATCTCCTGGGTTCCAGGTAATGAGCTCTGGGAGGTTTTGAGGAGGCACCTTCAAACAGAGGTGGGATAGAAACAGCTCTGGAAAGGGTGGCTTGTTCAGCCCCCCTGCCCTGGTCATCCCCAGCTCTTTAACCCAAGTGCAAGCTGATCCCCATGGTTAGACCCCCTACATGGCTTTGATAAGAAGAATAGAATGGAATGGAGTGGAATGGAATAGAATAATTGGAATAGAATGGAATAGCATAGAATAGAATAGAATAGAATAGAATAGAATAGAATAGAATAGAATAGAATAGTTGGAATGGAATGGAATAATTGGAATGGAATAGAATAGAATAGAATAGAATAATTGGAATGGAATGGAATAGAATAATTGGAATGGAATAGAATAGAATAGAATAATTGGAATGGAATGGAATAGAATAGAATAATTGGAATGGAATGGAATAGAATAATTGGAATGGAATTGAATGGAATGGAATGGAGTGGAATGGAGTGGAATGGAATAGAACAATTGGAATGGAATAGAATTTAGAATAGAATAGAATAGAATAGAACAATTGGAATAGAATAGAATGGAATGAAATGAAATGGAACAGAATGGAATAGAACAATTGGAATAGAATAGAATGGAATGGAATAGAATGAAACAATTAGAACAGAATAGAATAGAAAGGAACAGAATAAAATAGAAGTTACAAAACTATTTCTGATGAGCTTTAACACCACCTAAGATTATGAGACACCAACTGCAAGACATCTGTCCATAGATGGAGTGAATAAACATTTTGGTTAACTTGGTGGGGTTTTTTTAAAGCTATTTGATTCCATGGGCCTGGCAGTCCAAGAGACTGCCTGATTTTGCATTAATGTTCCAGGCAAGCATAGGAAACATTTCCAACTAAATCTGCAAGAAAAATATTTGCATTTTCCTCCAGGCTGATTTCTAACCCACATTGTTGGGGTTGGGGGTTTGGGGAGGGAGTTGCTGCTTTTCAGTAAGTTTCCATGAAATAGATTTTTTTTCCTTCACTCTGGAAAAGTGAAATTCAGAGCACTGTAGATGCTCAAATGCCAAATGACTTTCAAGCATGAGAAAATTTTGAAATGGTAAGGCTAAAACATATGGCACTTTGCTTTGGAATAAGATTGGAAGGGAAAAGCTGAATTGTAAAGCTGAACTGAGGACATTTTATTATTCAGAATGAAAATAAAAAGCTTTCTTTTAGCTAAAGGAAGACAGAATTTTGAGCAGATCTGAGTCTCCTCTGAAATTGCTTTTTTTTTCCCCAAGACAAGCAACAGCTTTATGAATTATTTGTATTGTGGTCATCTTAGGTCAATTATTAAATCGCTTAAGTGAAACCTAAAAGATCCTCGGGCGTTTCTTTTATGTAAAAGGGGATGAAAATGGAAACTACCAAAGAGGTTTTTCAAGTTTCAGAGAAAAAGATTAACCTCTGTCTCTCTCTGCAAAGAGAGAGGTGGTGATTAAACATGGGAGGGGGAGGAGGGGCTCATTGCTCATAACTGAATTGGAAAAATCATAGAATGGTGTGGGTTGGAAGGGACCTCAGAGATCATCTAGTTCCAACCCCCCTACCATGGCAGGGACACCTCAAATCCTTCATTTTCTTTGTGTTGTTCACTTGATCCAGGAAAGCTTGACATGGAATGAGCCTCCCTGGCTCTTGTCCCCTTGTCTGCAGGGGAGGAGGTCAGTGGGGAGGAGAAGCCACCAACAAACCACCCAACATCTCATCCCTCCCCTAGTATCTGAAGGGGGCTACAGGAAAGCTGGGGAAGGACATTTTAGGCTGTTGGGTAGTGGTAGGACTGGGGGGAATGGGTCAAAACTAGAGGTGGGGAGATTGAGATGAGGTGTTAGGAAGAAGTTGTTGCCCAGGAGGGTGGGGAGACACTGGCCCAGGTTGCCCAGAGAGGTGCTGGAAGCCCCATCCCTGGACATTTTTAGGCCAGGCTGGCTGGGGCTGTGAGCAACTGATGTAGTGGGAGGTGTCCCTGCCCATGGCAGGGGGTTGGAACTGGATGATCTTCAAGGTCCCTTCCAACCTTGACAATTCTATGATTCTATGATTCTGGGGTTCCCCTGAGCACTGTTGGCATTTTCTTTGCTCCATTACATTTACCCCATGCAAACATCCCCATTTTGCTTTCTTGCTGTCCATGTAATGGTCTTGGGATGAGGGAGATGTTGGACAAAGGTTGGACTTGATGATCCTAAAGGTCTTTTCCAACCTAAATGATTCTATGTAAGTCAGAAGCAACTCAGTGGTGTTCTCAGAGCCCCCTTCTGCAGCTGAGCATTGCCCTGAAGCTCAGCACCTAATTAACCCTGGTTTATTCTCTGTAGCTGCAGGTGGTTTTATTGCTCATAAACCCACCCTGGTCCCTCTCTTTAGCTGCTCTCATCTTCTATGGCCACAACTCTTTTGGAAATGTCCATTTTATAAATCACTTTAATTAGTTCTATTTCACTCTGTTGTATTTAGATCACTTGATTTAGGTCTCAGATTGCTTCCGTTACATCTTCTGTATTGCTTTGATTTTATTTATGATGTTTCTGGTGCATTTGCATCGCTTCCCTTAGATGGGTATCATTTTGGCTGGATTTACAGTGTATTTCTTCAGTTAGATTTATATCACTTTAATTAGATTTATATCCCTTTAGGATTTGAGGGCTTCACTTAGATTTATTTTTTGCCAGGCTTGTCTTGCAGAGGAGATTCACGTCCTTTTTTGTTTTAAGGGATATTGCTTAACTCAACACTGATGTTGCTTTATCTAGACTTTGGTCAGCTTCCCAATTAGATATATGAAGCAAGAACTCACCACCTGTTTTTTTTTCCCCCTCTGATTTCCACTGTGATCATTCCAGCATAAACTGCACTGATTTAAATGAACCTCTCCCAAGGCAGCACCAGCAGGAGTGTAATGGAGAGCATCTCACTGCCTGGATTCCTCAGGATATCCAGTGGGAGTCCAGTTAGTGAGATAAACCACTTTTATTCCTTTCTTTCCTGTACATTAAATATCACACCAGCACAGGGAAGCTGAGCACACCCTCCCAGCATGGCAGGGGACCAGGACTCCAGGATGAGTGTCCAGTTGGGTGACATAGGCTCCTNAAGAGGTTTTTCAAGTTTCAGAGAAAAAGATTAACCTCTGTCTCTCTCTGCAAAGAGAGAGGTGGTGATTAAACATGGGAGGGGGAGGAGGGGCTCATTGCTCATAACTGAATTGGAAAAATCATAGAATGGTGTGGGTTGGAAGGGACCTCAGAGATCATCTAGTTCCAACCCCCCTACCATGGCAGGGACACCTCAAATCCTTCATTTTCTTTGTGTTGTTCACTTGATCCAGGAAAGCTTGACATGGAATGAGCCTCCCTGGCTCTTGTCCCCTTGTCTGCAGGGGAGGAGGTCAGTGGGGAGGAGAAGCCACCAACAAACCACCCAACATCTCATCCCTCCCCTAGTATCTGAAGGGGGCTACAGGAAAGCTGGGGAAGGACATTTTAGGCTGTTGGGTAGTGGTAGGACTGGGGGGAATGGGTCAAAACTAGAGGTGGGGAGATTGAGATGAGGTGTTAGGAAGAAGTTGTTGCCCAGGAGGGTGGGGAGACACTGGCCCAGGTTGCCCAGAGAGGTGCTGGAAGCCCCATCCCTGGACATTTTTAGGCCAGGCTGGCTGGGGCTGTGAGCAACTGATGTAGTGGGAGGTGTCCCTGCCCATGGCAGGGGGGTTGGAACTGGATGATCTTTAAGGTCCCTTCCAACCTTGACAATTCTATGATTCTGGGGTTCCCCTGAGCACTGTTGGCATTTTCTTTGCTCCATTACATTTACCCCATGCAAACATCCCCATTTTGCTTTCTTGCTGTCCATGTAATGGTCTTGGGATGAGGGAGATGTTGGACAAAGGTTGGACTTGATGATCCTAAAGGTCTTTTCCAACCTAAATGATTCTATGTAAGTCAGAAGCAACTCAGTGGTGTTCTCAGAGCCCCCTTCTGCAGCTGAGCATTGCCCTGAAGCTCAGCACCTAATTAACCCTGGTTTATTCTCTGTAGCTGCAGGTGGTTTTATTGCTCATAAACCCACCCTGGTCCCTCTCTTCAGCTGCTCTCATCTTCTATGGCCACAACTCTTTTGGAAATGTCCATTTTATAAATCACTTTAATTAGTTCTATTTCACTCTGTTGTATTTAGATCACTTGATTTAGGTCTCAGATTGCTTCCATTACATCTTCTGTATTGCTTTGATTTTATTTATGATGTTTCTGGTGCATTTGCATCGCTTCCCTTAGATGGGTATCATTTTGGCTGGATTTACAGTGTATTTCTTCAGTTAGATTTATATCACTTTAATTAGATTTATATCCCTTTAGGATTTGAGGGCTTCACTTAGATTTATTTTTTGCCAGGCTTGTCTTGCAGAGGAGATTCACGTCCTTTTTTGTTTTAAGGGATATTGCTTAACTCAACACTGATGTTGCTTTATCTAGACTTTGGTCAGCTTCCCAATTAGATATATGAAGCAAGAACTCACCACCTGTTTTTTTTTCCCCCTCTGATTTCCACTGTGATCATTCCAGCATAAACTGCACTGATTTAAATGAACCTCTCCCAAGGCAGCACCAGCAGGAGTGTAATGGAGAGCATCTCACTGCCTGGATTCCTCAGGATATCCAGTGGGAGTCCAGTTAGTGAGATAAACCACTTTTATTCCTTTCTTTCCTGTACATTAAATATCACACCAGCACAGGGAAGCTGAGCACACCCTCCCAGCATGGCAGGGGACCAGGACTCCAGGATGAGTGTCCAGTTGGGTGACATAGGCTCCTGTACAAGCAAGTCATGAAGTGACTGGTGTTGAGGGAGCAACAGCATTGCCTTCCCCACTTTCCTTCTTCCAGGAAAATACTCAAATATATTAAGGGGGGGCTCAGAGCTGGAATCCCAACAGTGGCATCTCCCTCCTCATCACTTCCTACTTGCTGACCATAATTGTGCAAGGGGAGCAGGCAGCAGGGTAAGCCCTGTCCCTCTCTCCTAGGTTTGAGCTGAGCAGGTCTTACAGGACACGAAATAGCCAGCAGGGCGGGAGGGGATTCTCCCCCTCTACTCCACCCTCCTGAGACCCCACCTGGAGCTCTGCGTCCAGTTCTGGAGCCCCCAGCACAAGAAAGATCTGGACGTGCTGGAACGTGTCCAGAGAAGGGCCACGAGGATGATCAGAGGCTGGAGCAGCTCTGCAATGAGGACAGACTGAGAGAGTTGGGGTTGTTCAGGCTGGAGAAGAGAAGGCTCCCAGGGGACCTTCTGGTGGCCTTCCAGGATCTGAAGGGGGCTCCAAGAAAGCTGGGGAGGGACTTTTGAGGCTGTCGGGTAGTGGTAGGGCTGAGGGGAATGGGTCAAAACTAGAGGTGGGGAGATTGAGATGAGATGTTAGGAAGAAGTTCTTGCCCAGGAGGGTGGGGAGACACTGGCCCAGGTTGCCCAGAGAGGTGCTGGAAGCCCCATCCCTGGACATTTGGAAGGCCAGGCTGGCTGGGGCTGTGAGCAACTGATGTAGTGGGAGGTGTCCCTGCCCATGGCAGGGGGGTTGGAACTGGATGATCTTTAAGGTCCCTTCCAACCTTGACGATTCTAGGATTCTATGAAATTCCAGCCCAGAAGCCTGGCCCTTGACAGCCTGGCCCAGACCACAGCAGGAGGGAAGCAGCAATGCTCCAAACTCCCCCATTTAACAGCCACAGAGGACCTGGCTGTGTGTTTTATGCCCACATCAGTGTAAGAAATCAGCTCAAAGGGATCTAAACCCATGTGCTCCAGGGCAAAAGCCAACCCCTGATTGAGGCAGGGCAGTAGATGTCCCTCAGGGCTGTTATTTCAGATGTTCACAGCAGGATATTTGGTTGCTCTCCTGGAAACACTTGATTCCCTGTGTTGGAGGGCAGGACAGTGGGCCAAGTGGACCAGTGCTCCCACACCTTACCCAGTTTTATCTCTAAACCCACCGAGGACCTGAGCTGATGGACTGTAATTCCTATGAAGATCTCCAGCCACCTGCACTCAGCTTGGCAGGGGGTGGCTGCACCCAGGCAGGCAAAACCAACCCCCTGAATCTCTTCTTTCCCCAAACACACCATGACAGTGGAGCTGACTGGGTGTCCAGGGATATTCAAAGCTTATGAGACATGCCACTCATACAGCTGTAGCCTCAGGGTACCATAGCTTGGCTATGGGAGCTAGCTGCCAAGCAAGGAGCAGGCTGCCAGCACTGCAGGGGGTTGTGCTTGCTCCCCAGCAGAAGGTTTCCCTTCTGCTCACTGGGATGACTGCAGGGCAGCTTTCAAGGGACACTTCCAGAAGAATTTTGCAGTGGGTTTGGGTGGGATTCCTGTATTTGTGAGGTATGTGGGAGCCCATGTCAAACAGGCCAAGAAAAGGAAAGGAAAAGAAAATTTCACCTCCCAATGCCTTCATCCTGCTCTTTGTTTCCCTCTGGCTTCCCCCTCTTTGTGTTTATTCCCTCTGTGAACAGGACAAGGCAGGGAGCAGTGAGGGAGGTGAGGAATGTGTTCCAGAAGGGCTGCTGGATAGTTGGATCCAGATGTTAAGTGAAGGAGCAGAGCTGTGGGAGTGGGACAGAAAAAGGCTGGAGCAGGAGAAAGGAACGGGCACCAAACCTGCCCTTTATACCCGTTAAACCTGAAAGGGATGTGAATCCAACTCTTCAGGGACAACTTTGATTTTCATAGAATCGTTTAGGTGGGAAAAGACCTCCAGGATCAGCAAGTCCAACCTTTGTCCAACATCTCCCTGACCCCCAGACCATGTCCCAAAGCTCCACATCTACTCGGTTGTTGAACCCCTCCAGGGATGGGGACTCCAGCACCTCCCTGGGCAGCCTGGGCCAGTGCCCAGTTCAGGAAAGAACTTCTTCCTAATGTCCAATCTAAACCTGCCCTGGTGCAACTTGAGGCCATCACCTCTTGTCCTGTCATTGTGCCCCCAGCAGAGGACAGAAGCTGGACCAAAAGGGAAGCCTGCCCAGATCTTCAAAGTAAGAGAAGGGCTGATCCACCAAAAATACTAAATCCTCCTCTCCCACTGCAGCGTGATGTATTTTGGCCCACACCAAGAGGCATCTCCACCCAAGGCTGAGTTGTGAGCCTGCTTCACAAAAAAGCTCATGTAAGGGGCTGTGGGACATGTGGGCCACAAGGAAAATTTTCTGAGCATCTCCCAAATCCACACCACCAGCAGGAACTCTGTCTCCTTCAGACAGACCAGACTTTTCCTTGAGATCCTTCCAGCTTTCATGGCGGGCAGCCCAGATCTTGATGGCTGTGAGTGGATGGTCCCCACCAGCAGTTCAGGATTACTCTCTTAGGGTCTCTGGTCCCCTGTGAGGGATCCCCAGCTGTATTGCATGGTGTGGCTTCAAGGGTATTGGGTTGTGTGGCATTTCCCTGCCCTACCCTAGCTGTGAACCATGGCAGGACAGGCTCATGCTCTTAAGTCTCTTCCTATTAATTTACCCAGCAGAAAAAGGGCAGAACTTTTCTTTCACAGGCCAAGAATGACTCCAACTGCTCTCCTCCCCCCTTCCCCTGCTTTTCTCATCCTCCCTGGAGCTGCCTCCAGCCTCTGCATAAATGAGCATGGTATCTCAATTAATGTGCATCTAATCAGGACATCAGCATCTCTGGAAGAGAGTCTGCAGCAGCTAGAGAGGTTGAGCACTCAGTTAACCTCCCAGTGCTCTGCCACTGGGGCCTGTTCATTTAATTACACCCAGGCTGCTGTGCTCCTCAGCCTTTTAATTGCCCGGGACAGAGAATAGGGTGGTAAACAGGTCAGAGATGGAAGATGCTGGGCATTGTTTTGAGACAGCAAAGCTGAGTTTAAACACCGTTCAGAAGCTTGCTTTATGTAATTGCTGAGAAAAGGAGGGCATTCAGGAGGGGCATCAGGGAAGACTCAACAGGGATGCTGAATAGTTTTTAATTAATGAAAAATGACTTGAAGCCTAATTCCCTTCTGCAGCAGTAAGATCTCCACTGAACACCACACCACAAATCCTTTCCCAGAGCTTCAGATCAAGCCATAGGTCCTCTGTAGTAATACTCCTGCTAACAGCTGGGATTTAGTCAGTAAGTTGGAGGACTGGGAGAGTAAAAACAACTCAAAAAAAAAAAATTCCAATTAACTCTCCCAGAGCTCTATTAGTTCTACAGTGCTGGGAACAATAATAAAAAGCTGGGGGTTATTTGTTCAGATCCCCAACATAGTTGCCCTGATTGAATCCTTCAAAAGCACTGATGATTCTTTCATGTAGCTTTAAAAGTGGAGTTTGGCTTGAAAACGAAGGCTGGAAGATTAAAGGCAGAACGTTTGGGTCTGAGTTACAGCAACTTCACTTGATATTAACACCAGTGTAAATAAGGTGAGAAAGCCAGGGACTGAAGAGGCAGCAAAAGCTGGTTCTTGGTTGATTCTCATTTTGAAGACTTGGATGTCTCAGGCTGCTCTGGCCATCTGAGGGGGGGTTCAGAGCACAGCCAAAAGTCTGGGTTTGCCTTCACATGAGTGCCCTGGACTCTGTCTGTGCAACCAAAGGGTTGGAAGGAGAGTCTGTCTGACTCCAGGATGTGCACACAGGGCTCTGCTAGATCCAGCCAGGGAAAGAAACCTGAAGAGGCCAGGGCAGGGGCCAGAAAGCCCTGGTAAAGCACAGGCAAGGATGATGATCCTGCCTGGTGAAGGCTGGGAGGGAGGAAGGCTCTCAGGACCTGCTAGCTGGAGTAGCAGTCTGGGTAGGGCACAAAGAGGTTTCCTGGGGTTCTGCTCAGCTCTGTGCAAGGCTTTCCCAGCTGAAAGTGCTGCAGAGAGGACCTGCAGAGCTATGAGTATGTTGTGAGTAGCTCCCAGGATCACAGGGAAGCCTTCTCAAGCCCCTGTCCTATCTCCATCCAAAAGCACAGCATGATTCCCAGCTTCAGCAGTGTCAGGATCTTGCTTCTCCCAATGACAGTTTGTAGGTGATCCTGGTCTAAGTGAGCATATTTTAGTCTGAAACCTCTTGCATTGACCAAACAGGTGGGGGGACCAGCTCTGATGCTTGCTCCATCCATCTCCTCCACACCTTAACCAAGCAAGGGCAAGGGTGTTGTGCACAGTTCATTAGACAGCTCAATAAGTCACCTTGAAAGAAATACAACTTGGCATCAGTGCTTTGTTTGAGCTCTGGCTTGGCAAAGCCTTGATACTAGCAGGTACTAATTTCCCCAACAAGCCTCACTTGGGGCCTCAGCCCACACATCATCTTCTCACTGGCCCCACAGCTCCATTTAAGCCCAGGCACAGGCTCCTCAGCTTCCCTCTGAGCTGAGTGGGACAAGGCTGCATCTTTGCCAACGTGGGCAGGGGGAGCAGGGCAGGCTCAGCAGGGATCACTGGTTCAGCCAACAGTCCAGTGAGCACCAGGCAAGGGGGAGAGAAGTCAGGTGCAGGGTCATGCTGAGGAGCCAAGCCAAGCTGAAGAGGTCCTAGCTGCTGTGGAGCTCAGGTAAGGGCTGGGGACCAGGGTCTTTGCTCAACAGGAGCAGTGGAGCCAGGGCAGAGGGGGTGCAGAGGCTGGGTATTGAAAGCTTCTTGTTGCCCCAGCAGTTGGGCATGGCACAAACCCAAGGTGCCCTGCCTGGGTGTGTGTCCTCCCTGACAGCCAGGGCTGCTTTGTGGCTTCCACACTGGATTTCTGCTCCACGGAGTGCATGATGTTAGTGGCAAAAGCAACTTGCAGTGAGGAACAAGAGACCTTTCTGGAGAAGCAAAGACAATCTGGAGGACTTGGAGCTTCTTGGGAACCACTGTGGTTGTTGATTCACAGTCGGAGGGGAACCACAGTGGCAGGGATGGAGCTTGTTTCTGCAACAGCAGAGTTGGGTGGGACTGAGAGCAGCTGAGATCTGGCCAAGGTGTGGTGCACCCCCTGCACAGTCACCCAGCACAGCCTGGGCTCATTTCTGTCCACCCCAGAGGATGGGAGAAGTGTCTCTTGTCCTTCCAAAGCTGAAGGATACAGAGGAATTGCTGGCAACTCTTTCCCACTGCCCAGCCTCGTGTAGCTCAGCTCCCCACTGAGTTACTGAGATTGTTTCTTAGAATAAGCAGCTTATTCACAACAAACATCCTCCCTCTTTGATGTATTGCTGGTACTGTTGTGGTGGTGGTTTAAATACCTTGGCTTGATGCTCACAAAAAGCAAACTCTCTGCAGAGCCTTGCTGTCAGCTGATGAGAAAGCAGCAGTAATTATTGCTCTCTCCTCCATGGGAGGGTTAACTTCAGATGCTAATGGCCTCTGGAGTATTGACTGATTACTCACATTGGGGGAAAGGAAAGGGCCTTCATTCTTCTGTGTCCAGGGCTTGGGCAGGAAACATCCTAGGCTGCATAAGAGGTGGTTGCAGCAGTCTGATTTTGGGCTAAAAGGGAAAATTAATTTCATTTATTTTTTATTTGTTGGGGTGAGGGGGAAGGGACAGGGCAGATGTTCTCCTGGAATGAAGAAAGGGAGAGGATGGGGTAGGTACTTCTGCATCATCCAGCTTGACAGCATGCAGGCAACAGGTGGGTGGAAAGTGGTGAAGACAGGGTGGCTACAAACATTTTTTCCTTGCCTGTTAAATTTGCATGCAGGGAAGGCAGGGCTCTTGCAAGCACTTTATCCACAGAGCCTTGTGAGGGATGCTGGAGGACTTCTCACGCTCTCTATTTCTCCTTTGCCTGCTAAGGCTCTAAGTTTGTACAGCTGAGTCCAGGTCTCCGTGGGCATCGATCCCTTCCTGGTTTTCCAAGGTGCTGATGCAACACTGAGCTTCTGTAAAGGAAGTTTTGAGGTGAGGGAGAGGGAATGAAGATTTGTAGCTTGGCCAAATATTAGTGGTTTTCCCCAGGGGTGACAAAGGATGCATCTAAGGCACCAAGGCAAATGCAATGTCAGATGGTAATCCCCTGCTCCCACGCACTGCCCTGCTGGAACGTCACAACAAAGCCCAGCAAAGGCTGTTTTGTTTTAATAGCTTTTTTTTTTTCCTTTCACCATACTCTCAAACACGGCTGAGGTATTTTAATGGAAGTTTCCTCCCAGTAAAAAGACATACCAGAAACTCTTGGCCCACACCATTAACATTCAGTAAAACTAAGCACAACTCACCAGCTGATGCTGCAATGGGAAGGTTGAACTGTTGGGCATGTTTCAGCTTCCCTGCAGCTCAAAAAAAGAGATGACATTCATGAAGAGCTCTCCCATAGTGGCAAACAGCTGTTTGACACCAGTAAGGAACTGGTTTGGCCATTCAGACCCTGTCCCAAAGTCTTTGAGGTGTACTTAGTTTTCTCTGGTTACCCTTAATGGCCAGAAATTCTGTAGAATCATAGATTCATAGATTCTATGATTCCTGATAATGTAGAATATTACAATATCAAGATGAATGAATGGAAGATGATGTCTCCAATGCCATGGAAAGGTGTAACAGTGAAGTGTGCTGCTGTGGGAACAGCAGCACAGATAGAATCATAGATTCTATGATTCCTGTTGAAGTATCTCATGCTGGGATGCTGACCAGCAGTGCCTGTCCCTTCCACTCCTCAGCTTTCAGTCTCTTTCAAATCTCTCCTGTGCTCCCCAGTTAATTTTCTGTAACCTGCTATTAAAGAGCTACTTGCTAGCAGTGTTTTGAATCCCCTCCCCACACTTCAGTAGCTCTTGTCTGTGTCCCTTGGTGTTGGGACTGGGCTCAAATCTACCATTCCCAGCTCAGATCCAAGGTTTAGCTATGCCTGCTCAAATTGCAACCTGCAGGACTACAGCATTCCTGGCATGATGCTGAGCCTCAGAAAGAGCTCTCAGAGACAGCCAGCTGATTTCCTTTGCTCTAGGAGGTACCAGGAGAAAAATGATACTTCTTACTCCAAGCCAACTTTGCTAGCTCGGTAACACAGTGAAAGATGGTCCTGAATTACCTCTCACACCCCAGGATCCAGGTACACAGGGGGCACTCCTAAAACCTGCAGCTGGGAGAGTGGTCGAGCTGCCTTGTCTCTTTATCCTCTGTGCTCTGGTGCTTGGGGCTCAGTTTCAAGCTGGTAGACCTGGAGTAACCTTAGTGCACCAGGGAAGTGGATTCCAGATTTGGGCCAAGAAGTGAGTCTGGCCCTTTGGACTGGAAGTCTTCCAAGGGTTATTTGTGAGCACTGACCTCATAGCACTCCTCCTTCCAGCCCCTGCTGGGGTCCTCCTGTCTTTTTGCATCATCTCCTCTGAATAATACACTGGGAGTGGGGCCTTCTCCTTTGCAGCTTTTGTCATGAGGAACTTTCTCCCTGTACATTTGTTACCCTGTGGGCTCTCTCTCTTTTTGAATCTGCACTGAGCCACCTCTTTTCTCCTGTTTGCAGCTCTTAACTTTTTATTCTCTGCTTGTATTTTTAGCACTGCTCTTGTCCTGAGAAGTAACTCAAGGAGATTCAATTTGCTTGAGGGAGGCCATGAAAATTTAGGGTTAAAACTTGTGCAAGGTCCCACAAAAAGCACTGCTTGGGCAAGAGTGATGTCTTTGCCTGGGAGCATGGATTTAAGCATGGTTTCTGTTTATTTCTCTGCTTCTCCTTGCAAAGCTCTTTCTCTAATGCCCTGATCCTGCTGCCACAGTGACCTTTGTGTTTGCAGGGAGACCTTTTGAAATCAAAGGGGCCCTTCACAAGCATCTGGAAGCAATTGCAGAACTGGGTGGGTGAAGGGCAGATTGAGGATCCTTTTGACTGTGAACTGCAGCGCCTGGAGTGACCCAGCTCCACGTGCCTGTGAAAGAAAATCTGAAGTGGCCCGTGTTGCATGCTCAGAGGCAGGAATACATTCAGTGTGCTTCACCACAGACCCATCCCAGCACACTGAGAGCCTGAGCACCCATGTAAACCATAGAACAGCTGGGGTTGGAAGGGACCTCTGAAGGTCACCCAGCCCAGCTGCCTTTTGATGCCCAACCACCCCGTTTAGAGGACTCTGTGCGTTTAGCAGGCAGGAGAGCTGGGCTCTGCAGCTATCGCTGCCCTACCCCGCTGCAGCTCCCAGCCAGTTGTGCATCCCAGGGCAAGAAACCAGGAGCTGTAGCGGGAGATGCCCGAAGCGGTGGATGTGCCATGCCCGGGGGTGCGCGCAGAGGGGTGCGCGCAGGGGCAGCTCTCTCTGTCCGGCCCTCGCTTGGCCGGCCCCAGTGCTGGCCCTTTAACGGCGGGGCGGTGCGGCCTCCGTGGGGCCGGTCCCTGGGCCCGGGGAAGGAAGTGACGGGCGGGGGGCGAGGGGAGAGCCCGCCGAGGGCTTGAATGAAAAGGGCGAGCGGGCGGGCGCGCCGAGCTACCCCGGCGGCACCGACACCGGGGCCGCCTTCCCTCGCCGCCGCCCCGCGCCCCCCGCCCCATGCCGGCCCTGCCCTGAGTCCCGGAGGGAGGGA
>VYZX01030091.1:10830-73695 GCA_013401335.1 Brachypteracias leptosomus
AGAAGTTGTCTCTTGTGAGTATCATTGGTTTTGTCTCCTCAATCCACTTGCCTCTCTCTATTACAGCCACATCCAGATCCTGAAAGTCTGGATCCAGAAACTGCCTTTCAAAGCGTTTGACACTGGCAGTTTAATTTAAGCTGCTGCTTCTTCCCTGCCAGACATTGACGATTAGACCCAGATTAGACCCTTCTACAACTGCCACACAGAAGAAACTTATCTGACTGTGAGCACTGTAAGATCATGGCAACATTTTGCAAAGTGTAGGTGATAACATGCATTGTACTGCCACATAACTCCAAACCTGTATCTTACAAAAATGATCGACTTAATACTACAAAAAAAATATAGTTTCAACACAGAACTGAAATATCTTCCCACAGAACCGAGAGGATTTGTGTCTGCTGTCAGAAGCATCAATGTTATCTACAAATGTGTTTGGAAGGTCAAGGGTACGAGGGTACTGCAGGAGGTGGTTTTACCTAATGCATCCTGATAGCTATTGCTTACTTGCAAGGGATTGCCTTCAACCTTTTCCTTGACAGACATGTGAAATCTTCTTTAGAAGCAGGTGAATTGCCTTTCAAAGCCAAAGCCACATTTCTCCTTTTGTCATGTGCATCTACAAAGCAGTTCACCATTCTTTTGGAAAAGGTCTATGCAATACTTTGTGTTTCTGGGTAACAAATTAAATATCATGTATGATTTTAAAATATCTTCATTAGAATTTATAGCATCAGTCACGGTAGCAATCCTTAAGAATGACAGCCACCACAACACAAAACAGGGATACTTCTATTTTGATTATATCTATATACTGAAACGGAATAAATATTACAGTGGAACCAAGTCGTAAAAAACTGTCAGCAAAATTTTTCTCTTTAATGCACGTAGATTAGATTTATCGATGGTAAATGCTGAGTTTTTAGTTGTAACTGGTACTTGTCATTGAAAAATTTAGTTTCCTTTTAAGATAACTGAATTCTTGGCCTGAATGATAAATTGTAAAGCATGCTTTCACAGCTATAAATAAAACCCACATACCCACATTTTCATCTCTACTATTATTCCTTTATAAAATGCTGCTATACAAATGTCATGAGGTGAGACAAAATGCAAAGAGATGGAAGACCTTAATTAGGCACTGTCTATTGCATAAGAAATACTACTGGAAATAATTTTTTTATGATGAAGGTGGTGAAACATTGGCACAGGTTGCCAAGAGAGGTGGTGGATGCCCCATCTTGGAAACATTTAAGGTCAGGATGGACAGGGCTCTGAGCAACCTGATCTAGTTGAAGATGTCCCTGCTTGCTGAAGGGAGATTGGACTAGTTGACCTTTAAAGGTCCTTTCCAACCCAAAGCAATCTGTGATTCTATGAAATCTGTGAACTTGTTATCTGAAAACACACACTTCGTAATTGCAACATTTTCCTGCAGCTTAACTGAGCTTCTAGGTCATGCTTGAGGTTATATGCCATTTCTACTTCAGTTCCCTGGTGATTAAACTGGTGCACTACCTACTCCAACCACTTAAGTTGTGTATTGCAAAAAGGTAATACCACAGGATGATAAATGGTTTTGTTGATATAATAACAATGGTGAAATAACATTGGCAAATGGTGTTAGAAATACAGATTTGTAATAGTGAAGGAGCTCTTCTGCTACTTATGGTTTAAAATAGTTCATGCTACACAACATATTCTACAGGGAGGAGGTGGTGGGGCAGAGATACACAGATATATTCCACTTCACTGTCCCTAGAGATCCTCTAAGGCTAGAGGCAAGATTCTTTTCACACTCCTAGCTTGGGAAGCATTTTGCTTGTGGACTAAACAAAATACCTTCTGAATCCTGATAACTTCATATTCTGTCACATTTAACTCCTATGTTCACATTGCACAATCCTACAGCAACTTGTCATCATGCCCCACAACAACTTGCCAGCATAGTTAAAGGCTGCTAGCCTGAGATAAAGCCCCAAAGAGGTGACCACTCCTGCTCAGTGCAGGTTTTGTCTCTGTCTACATTTAACCCATATCCAGGGCTAAACTAGAGCAGTTGCTCTATCACCAGGTGACCAAGAAGAGGGATCAGAAAAAGGAGAGAAGACACACAAGCTGAAATGAAAACAGACTTAACGAAACAGCAAAACTAATACCAGTGCCAATATAAAGAAAACAAAGTTATACTCAACCCAGCAAACGTAATACACTCATAACAAATGGGGAAGACAGTTCTCAGGAGCAGGAAGAGAAGTCCAAGCAAGAGGAGGAAGCCAAGAACAAGATCCTCCAACCTCAGCTAACCTCCTCCTTTATACAGAGTGTGACATTTATGGGATGGGATACACCTGTAGCCAACTTGGGTCAGCTGCCCTGGGTGATTCCACCCTGCTAACAGCCTGGCAGACCATGGCAGGCCTAGGATTCTGTTCCAGTGAAACCAGGACAGTCTCCTTGAGTAACCAGTGCTCTCCGTTCCAGGAGACACCTTCCATCACTAGCAGCAGCAAATTACTGCATGTATTAAGAAGTATCTCAATTTATATGCAACTCTTCAAGTTTACAAGCAAAGATGAGGAAGTTTGGCTTTTCCCCTTCTCAGGCAGCCCACATAAAGTGATGTGACTAAGGATGTAAGTTGGAATGACATGTATGCAATACTAGAGGGAGATAACAAACATGGCCCTTGTGCAACTCAAAAAACCTTACTCACTTTTTGAGCTTTCCCTACTGTTAAACTTTATACACCTAAAATGTTAGTTTCTTCATTTCTGAAACCTTTTTATGTATTTTGTGCACAAATTGTTTGACTCTTCTTCCCTTTAAATGACTTCTAGAAGAGGTCCAAATCCCACTGAACGTTCTTACTCTGAATCTGGGGAACCTTTCCTATTTGGATTAGTAGGACTTAGGCCTGATATTTTCTACCAAGAAAGAAAAATGGTGCAGAAAAGCCACATGTGCCAGTTTATCTCTTCTAAAAATCAGCCAACCTAATTAAGGAAGTTAATAGGAAAAAATATGACAGAATTCCCCCAGGACTGATGTGCCATTATACTGTACCACATACAACACATGCAGCAACTTCATTTTTTTTCACTAGCAAATAACACTATTGCCTGCAAGCACGTAATTTCTTATCCAAATCAATAATACCCTAAAACCCTCTATCCTTTATCAGGATATTTATCATCTTTTGATGATTCAATCTTAATTTGATTTTATAAATATTTAAAACATGCTGTCTAACAGTGTCTTCATTACTTAGGGCACATTTACTAGAGCACATCACATGCGCTCAAACAGATAAAGGCAAAGCAATGTGGCTACTTCTTATCTTTGCTCAGTGGAACATAAAGATAGGGCTTATTTTGTGTAATAACATGTATTACTGATTATCACTGGTTATACATGAATTAGGCAATTTTTTGTAAAGTGATAGGAAGCAATGAAGGGGACAAGTTCTATTTAGTGTAAAAGAACAGAAAATTAGTCTGTGTGTAGACTAAAACTTGCATTCAATTAGATAACAACAGAGATAGTTGGCTGCAACTCTGAAAGCAATTTCATTATTAATTTATTTTTTATTAACCAATTATATTTGAAGATATTTTATGAGATATGGGACTCATATATAGAATTTTTGCTTGTGTTTCAACTAATACCACCTCTAAGGAAACTTTCTTGTATTTTTCTTGAGCTGTGATTTTTAAATCTTTCACTGGGAGCAGTGTCCTGTTATTACATAAGTGTTAATCACTGAACCAGAAAGGCAAATGAAAAGTCATGAAGGAAAACCACATATACTGCTAAATTGTATTAATTTACTGAAAATGCTCTACATTCAGCCTGTGACAAAATATTTTGAAGGAAATCTGACAATATTCTTTGAAAAAAAAGCTGGTGAGTCAAATTCCTCAAAAATTTCTTTTCACTTTTTCTTTTAATATGATAAGATCCTTAATTTTTAACTATTTCCAGCTATTAAAATGTATGCATATTTTTGAATATACCACCATTTTAATGACATACTCACCTTCCTCTGTAAAATTTGAACATGATAACTTTTTTACTTAAGGCAATATTAAATAATGCATAATCAATCTAAATGAATAATTACAGAATATGAACATATTATTGTGTAACTTTAACTGCTGGTATATTTTGCTAACGCACTTTTGTCATTGAGGGAAGATACAGTTTAAGTATTATACAAAAAGAAACTTCCATTTTCCCATCATTTGCTATTTTAAATTTGTGTTGGTATAAGGATAGCGCAGTTAATTACAAAATTTTTTATAGCTATAACAAAATTAAAGCTGATATTTCTGCCAAAAATCATCCACACTTCTCTGGAGATGCTGCAAGACAGATCACAAACAGGGTTCTGATAACTTTAATCTGTGCTTGTGTTTTCAAATAGCAAGCTGTGTATCCCTGTAGTTAGCGAGGTATAGAAAATTGACATTTTCCTGACAATACCCTCTTCATTTCTGCAAGTCTGATCAAAAGTGTCAGCTTGAATAACCAGCACTCAGCTACCAGACTGTCTGCTATCCTGTCTGGAATGTAAACATGTACAATGCTAAGTGCTTCTGAAAGTAATAACAGTATTTAAAATGATTTATCATATTGATGCTACTGTTCATTAAACTATTTCCCTAAAATAGACTTTAGTTGCACACAATACTAATTACTTTTAATTTAGCTGCACATAATATTAATTATTTTTAATTGCAGTACTCCTCCTTTCCAGTGTGAGATTAAAATGAAGACCACTCTTCTCACAAACCCTAAAAGGAATGCCCTGCAATGCTGACTGGTAGTCCCTTTAAATGCAAAGTTAAAGCAGTAAGAAACAAGTGTCCCATCTGAAATGCTGCTGGAAAACGTAGTTTTCATACAGAAACAGAACTTACTTAACTAGTTTAAAAAATGAAGACTGTATGGGAAAATGAAGAAAAATAGTTAGTGTACAAGAAAGGAATTTCCTTTGCTCAGTCCTGGTACTAATGTAACTATAGGAGATTCATGTCCTTTTTTGTTCTTTAGGTAAATGGCAATTTCTGCTGTTAAAAAAAGTGAGTATCACTTGGTGATTAGTCCTACAGAAAAGAATGATGCTATTCCTGGAAGAAAATGCTGTTTAGTGGCTAAATTAGTCCTTGAAGGCAGATCTGTAGGTATCCTTACAGATCATATGTTCTATTTCACACTGGGGACTAGTGACTCTCATTATATCATATTTATTTATCAAGCATCAGTATGTCCAACAGATCAACAGTGAGCTGATAAAGCATCATTGCTCAAAAACATCCCTAGCAAACTTTCTTTCAAGTGCAAAGTAGGAATTATGAAACCTATCTGAACATAGAAGAAACTTTTACATTTTGCCTGAAACTAATGGCCCAGTTACCAGAACCTGGCCTGGGAATTAGCGCTCTCCAGGACTGTCAATCTACGCCTGCTTCAGCAGTTATTAATGTTAAATGACAATGACATGAAAGTAAAATAACCCCAGGCAGCTTGTCTGTAGAGGGAATGACATAAACACCATCAGTCAAGTGTCCAAAAAGGGTCTGTCACCAGTAACATCACACACAGAGGATGCCATGTATCAACTTATGCAGCTCCTCCATGATCTGTAGTCAGTAACAGCACTTTTCTGGCCTAAAAATTCATAGTATTTCAGATCTAGTCTAGTCCTACAATAGTTTTATTCCTGCTGGAAAAATTATAGGGTTTTTTCTTAAATGCATGGGAAATTTAATACCTTCTGTGGAAATATGAAGTATACCTGTGTCCCACTGTCAAGTTTTCAAGTTGTGGTCTCACAGGAGGATCCATAACCAAATGAACTGGTGCAATTCCTAAGGTTCATTTCACTTTTTCTTTTTTTTAATATATTAAAAATTCAGTCTCATCTTTGAACTACTGACAAATCTTAGAATCATAGATTGGTTTGGGTTGGAAGGGACCTTAAAGATCAGAGTTCCAACCGCCCTGCCATGGGCAGGGAAGACTGCTACTAGATCAGGTTGCCCAAAGCCTCATCCAGCCTGGCTTGCAAGGAGGGAGCATCCACAACTTCCCTGGGCAACCTGTTGCAATGTCTCACCACCCTCACAATAAAGAACTTATTCCTAATATCTAATCTAAATCTACACTCTGAAACCATAACCCCTTGTCCTATCACCACATGCCCTTGTAAAAAGCACCTCTCCAGCTTTCTTGTAGGCCCCCCTTAAGTACTTGAAGGCTGCTATGAACAGTCTTCCCAGAGCCTTCTCTTCTCCAGAAGAGAAGCTTCTCAGCTTCAACTGTCTCTGTTTTCATAGGGAACGTGTTCCAGCCCCCTTTGTGGTCCTCCTGTGGACTCACTTGAGCAGGTCCATGTCTTTCTTATGTTGGGGGCTCCAGAGCCAGATGCAGTACTCCACAAGAGTGGACTTGAGGGGCAAAATCACCTCCCTCGACCTGTTGGCCACTCTTCTTTTGATGTAGCTCAGGATATGATTGGCCTTCTGGGCTGCAACCTCACGTTGCTGCCATACTCAGTTTTTCATCCACCAACATCCCCAAGTCCTTCTCCACAGGGCTGCTCTCAATTCACTCATCATCCATCCTGTGCTTGTGCTTGTGATTGCCCTGACCCAGGTGCAGGACTTTGCACTTAGTCTTGTTGGGCCCACCTCTCAAGCCTGTCTAAGTCCCTCTGGATGGCATCCCCTCCCTTTTTGTCACCAACAAATACGTTGAACAGCACCGGTCCCAGTATCTCGCTACATGAAGATCAGAAATACTCTTAGATAAGGTAAATAATTCTAAAAGCATTATTTTTCTCTAGAAAATCAAGGTGATAAGGACTAGTTTCAATACATGGAAGAAAAAATATGCACCATAGCCACTATACACTTCATATCTCTTACACTTTTGACCACATCTTTCACTCCAGCCTGTGAATAGCTTCTGCATTAAATCTGTAGGAGCAGAGAATGACTAGCAGACTATGAAGCCTGTGCAATCTCCCTTTCTTCCTTTCTTTGCCTAAACATGTCTGGCTAAAGCAAGACTTCCAGCTGTGAATACTTAAGATTTATTAAACGCTCTTCCACGTTGGCTGAGCATGGAGGGTAGTGTTGGTCTCGCCACCTTCTGATGTTGCAAAGATTCTAGGAAACCCTTCCTGAATGGTGTCTTACACCAGTTTCAAACTAACAAGTCTCCTGAAAGAATGATTTTTTTCTTTCTGTGCTTCTATTGCCCAAGAAATAAAGCATTTCCCCTCAAACCCTAAAACTAGTGCTGTAAAGTCCTTGCTACTATTAGAGTTAACAAGCAGGTTTTTATGACATTGGAAGTGCAAAGAAACTCATGCAAAGCAATTACAGATAACTTCTGAGTGAAATAATTTGTAAGATACTAACAACGTGGTGTATGTTCTACTTGATTTTCAGTTGCATAAAACTTTATTCTCAGGCGGAATAAAATATTAGCTAGAGATGACTTGGTATGTCTTCTGCTTTATTCTTGGTGGATTTTAATGTGGTACTACTGAAAAAAAAAAATAAATCCTAAAAGTTCCGTAATCTAGAGTTAGTATCTAAGGAAATATAATGAGAAATATCTGTCTCAAATTTAATTTCTACAGAATTTAAACCCAAAGGGGATTTTTTTTTTCACTGTGAATTCTTCACATTTCTTGGTCTCATTTTACACTTGTATCTTTTATTCTCAGTCTGAAATGGATCCCTACATTTGATACATTGACATATTACTTCAGTTAGAAAATACTTTATGGAAATAGATATTCTTTGAACGTCTGTGAAGATAGATGCTTTCGAATCAGGCAAAACCTTCTGTAAATATTAGTCTCCTAAAATAAAATTGTGTCTAAGTTATGCCATTTTAGATTCTTGGTTTTCAATATACACCACTGATATCTCTACCAACATGATCTTAAGTAAGAGACACATATGGCTGCCTAAGAAGAGGCAATCTGATTTAAGCTGAAACTCCGAATCCCAACTTTCACTGAGTTAATAGGATTTTCTTTCTTTTTATTTCAGATGCAGCACAGAAAAACTATGTCCTTTGATGAACCAGTAAAACAGCAAATAGATCCAACTTCAATTATGTGTCATTTTCCTCCAAGAAAATCAGAATAAGTCTTGATGAATGCAATCTTACAGAACATCCCAAGATTAAATCATCTGAAACTTCCAGAACTCTGCTGAATGACGGCTTGAGGCCACGCTAACTGGAGCCTCACTGATGAAAGATTGTTTTATTTCAAATCTTTCATCCTTATTTAAGGGTAAACAACTCATCGCCAAAGTATAAAGAATGTTTAAATTTAATATTTTGAGCCATATAAAGCAAGAGCTGCACAGAAAGGTTAGCATTTAGGCTTGTAAATCAGAGGTACTGATTACAGGGAAAAACAGTCTCTGAAGAGGTAGCTGTAATTTATGTGCACTGGTGATCAACTGCCCACGCACAGCTCACTTGTGAACTAATTTATAGACACACACAGCACTAGAGGGCAGGGACAGATGTCCTTTGCTTTAAAGAGGAGGGCTGGAACATCCCTGCTATGAAGACATGCTGAGAGAGTTGGGCTTGTTCAGCCTGGAGAAGAGAAGGCTCAGGGGAGACCTTATTGTGACATTCCAGTATCTGAAGGGGGCTACAAGAAGGCTGGGGAAGGTCTCTTTACAAAGGCCTGGAGTTACAGGACAATGGGTAATGGATTCAAAGTGGAAGAAGGTAGATTTAGATTGGAAGTTAGAAATAAATTCTTTACTCTGAGGGTGGTGAGACTCTGGCACAAGTTGCCCAGCGGGGTTGGGGACGTGTCATCCCTGGAGGTGTTCAAGGCCAGGTTGGATGAAACTTTGAGCAACCTGGTCTAGTGGGAGGTGTCCCTGCCATGGCAGGGGGTTGGAACTAGATGATCTTTGAGGTCCCTTCCAACCCAAACCATTCTATGATTTTATGATTGGATTCATATATTAGCAAAGACTAGTCTCTCCTTCTGTGTTCCTTACAGAGGCAAAAGTCCTCTTTGGAATCTCTGATCACTTAAGCTAAACTCAAATCCATTGATCACTGTCATTTAAGAAGGAGTTCTCTAGCACCATCAGTGTACTCAAAAAATGGGAAAAAGTATAATATATACACTGCCATATGTTTTTCCTTATTCTCTGTATTAATGCTTTTGAATGAAGAAATGTCTGCCTTCAGTGTTACCTTCCATCTGCTTGGAAACTGTGGCATATTCCTAAGCTCTGCTGCCTTAAAAAATGCAAGTAAAAACCCCAACCCTTTTGATTTTCTGATAGGTGAGGTTAACCAGGGGTTTGTTGACTTACTAATAAATAAATGAATTGGACATCTGGGTTTTTTTCCTAGATCACAGCATTAAAATGAGACCATAATAGGAACCAAATCACAAAAAGCAAGTAAATGCATAATTCACTCCTTTTTTCCGAGTCAGATAAGGGCAAACAGGCACTTACTATTCTTTACATTTTCATAATAAACCCTAACATATGCCTTTGCATGGAATCTTTATAACTTTTAAAATTAATAACTCCATTTCCCTGCCCCAAACCAGTAATGTAATATAGTAGACTGAAACACAAATGAAAGACAATTTCATAGTGCTTTTCTGAGCTAGAAAGAAACCTTTTATGTTTATATCAGAAAAATTGGCATCTTCTTTCACTCTGTGATTGGACTACATGATCTTTTGAGGTCCCTTCCAATCCCTAACATTCTGTGATTCTGTGATTTGATCCCTCATGAAGCCTAAGGTTCATATTGACAAATACATGTATAAAGTTTCTAAGTACAAAGAATTAAATTTCAATGAAGGTTTTTACATATACACTACTTAAAGTTCTAAATTTGGGTTTTCTTTGAGACATCCAATAAAGACAATATTTATTTCTCCAGAATTTATAATACCCCTCATCAGCATACACACAATTTTTTTAATGTGCTGTAATCTATTTGATTCACAAAGGAGATCAGAATTATAGATGGGGCAACCTTACAAAATTAAAATGTTTAAAACCTCATAATTCATGAGCTACCACTATTTCCTTAATTTAGCACCCACACAGGTACAAACTGCCTACAAAGTAGTTTGATGTAATCACATGCAGAAACTTAAAGCTCTTCTTTCATCTTCTTCCTACTCACATATCTAGTACTATACTATCATAGACTTAAAAATAAACCCTTGGAAATTAAGATATTAAGCCTTTTCACTTAGATTGCTGTCTTGCACTATTAATTTTTATTATACTCATGGCTACATTTTAACTAAAATGGCAATTTTTGGTAGAATATGAATCCAAGAAAGGCATAGCAGGGCACTGCATGTGAAGGACTAGCTAATGACGCATGGGAGTCTTAGAATTTCTTTTCAGTTGGTCCTTAGCCACAGTAAACTACATTTTCATCTAAGTCATATTTCTACAGATAACTAATAAAACACTTCTCAACAAGAAGTGTACCTGTCAACATGAAATGCCATATGGAAAGAAAACTAGTTACACTCAGCACACACTGGAATTACTGTTAGACAAATATAATATAGAAGTTACATATCTGAATAATGCTGATTTGTACTTTATTGCTGATGAGTGACAGAAGCAAGGACAGCACTCATTAACGGGGCAGTGCTCCTACACCTAGTGACATATGTTTGGAGCACTGCTTCCAGAGCCACCGAGATGTCATGGACCTTGTACTACACTTGGAAAAGATTCGTGCTGTCACTGAGCAAAAACATGTTGAAATGACATTGGCTTTTTGAGTTCCCTGCATTAATTCAATTCCCATCACTAGAGAGAATAGAAGAGATAAATGTCAGACACCCTATTTAATTCACTTCTCATTTTTCCAGCGAGGTGATTGTAAGCTACAGCAAAGTCTAGGCTAACCTCCTCGCACATCCAACTTACCACTGGATGATCTTTGATGCTTAGAATATAAAACAGAAGCTACACAGTAAGACATTTTGTCATTCCTACTGGATTAATGTTTATAGGAACATACTCAACAGAGATCTGTCTTTCCTAGATAGGTTAGCTTAACTATCTAGAGGCTTGCTCATTACCACATTCAAATGTTCTTTCATTTTACATTTATTAGCCATATTCACTTTATATGCCCACAGCAAATTCTCTAATCTGATTATTTCAATTTTTAAGTCCAGTCAAAATTATCCATAACAATCTACATAGAAAAAACCCAACAGCTGTAATACTGAATACATGTTTTATTTATAGAATATAAACTTCGGTTACAGGATTGATTTAATTTTTTCCCTTGAAACAAAATGTCAAGCTACTGAGAGGTTTGGTCACTGAAGAATTTTCTAAAGAAACAGGCAAATTCATGCTGCCACTGAGCAAGTATCATTTTGAAATGGAGCTGACTGTTTTCCAACAGCAGTTCACACAGTTCTCTTTGGGGGACACTTTACAAAGTACTTACCATTTGTTGAAACAGAGCTAATATATAATAGCAAGCCACTGTTCTTATTCAGAAGATGATTAAAAGATCACCTTGCAGATAGACTTGGTTCCCTTTTCCACTTCACTAATTCTGTTTGCTTAATTTTACTGTTGGTCAATAGGCTTACTGGTTTCTCCTAAATTTGGGATTATTTTTAATTATGTCTAGTTTAGAAACAAATGATGCCTCATAACCAACCAGTTTTAATTATTTCATTAATAGAAAAATAACAGTATTGTGTCTGTATTTTAAGTCTAGAACCACACACTTTTTTAAGGAATGGCTTGGTTTTAAAAACAAACAAGATTAGTTTCTCAACTTCACCTAACATGACTATAAATGTGCAGGCTCATCACTCCTTAATACTACTCAATACAGTAATAGTTCCATAAGAGTTGCTCCTAACTTTATGCTGTTTGCAAAAAATTCATTGCAAAATTAAGTTCAGATACAGATACAAACATGGAAAAACTAAGAAATGTCCCACATTTTCAAAATGTTCAGCTTTCCAGAAAGTAAATGGATCTAGACTTCTATTATTCAGCAGAAGATCAAGATGCCTCATAATTCTAATCAACACGCAGCTTTCACTTAAAAGTAAAATAAAAATCTTCATAAGACATCAGAAGACTTGTACACATCATACAGATTTTACTAAATATGAAGCTTGAACCTCTAATGTGTCAAAACATTACATGAATGCATTGTTCAAAGAGAAGCATTAATACAGTTTGGGAGTAGTTCCATTAGTTTTGTGAACAGAATTGTGGATTCTACCTTTACCATGGCATGTGGAAGAAATGAAATGGGTGATCAGTCATCTTGAATTAAGAAAAAATAATCCACCTAATATGAAGGAATCCAAAACTTGTTTGAAAGGATGTCGTGAACTGCCACACTAGGTGGTCATCAAAAGCCACCAAACAGCTTATTTGCTGTATTTTTATATACAATTTCCATACCAATGGCAGCTGTTTTGGCAAGAGGGAGAAAACGAATATATTTGCCATCATTAACACCTTATTTCCCTTATTTGCACATTAATATACTATTTTATAAATTTCAAATCTAATTGAAATGGAAAACCAGATTTAACTATATGACTATTTAAAAACTAAAATGCAACTTGCAGGCAACAGCTTCTCTCCATTTTTTTTCCCATTGCTTAACTTCATTTTTAAGCTCAGACTAACTTGCATGGCAGATTTAGTAGCAGGTGGAAGTGGTTGGAATTACTTAAAACAAAACTTCAAAAGCAGCTGTGTTTTAGGAGAGAAACTGGAAAAAGGAAAAGCTCTTTTAGAGCTAAAAGGTTCATTTCTCTGTATAGGTTATGAAAACATTGTATGAATGTACCTGAACTGCAGTTACAGAAAATATGTTCAAATTTTCCTGTTTCAGTGCAATCTTCATATACAAAAGCCTGAATTGCAATTAACATCATATTGATCTGGAAAAGAGCCATGTACTTTGGGTCACTTTTTAAACCCATGATACTTTAGAACTACATTAAGAGGAGCACTGATTGTGACTGATAAACCTTTTTTTTAGATTAAGCTTCTTTAGACATCTGAAGCACAATTTGCTTCTTGGCCTTACTCTGAATTTCCTTATTTGAAATAAATAAAAAAAGAAAAGATTTAGTGTAAGACTTCCAGAGAATTTAAGGCTGAACATCCCAAACTGACAGAGGAACTACTAACACAGTAAAACTCATTCAGGAAAACATTCTTATTTATTTATCAGTGAAAAGGCCAAGTCTTCCCTTTGAGAGATTTAATACTGACTTGCTTGGAGCTTCATCCCAGAACCATCAATTACTGTAAACAGGGGAATCTCAGTTGTCTGGGAATACACTATTTAGAAACTGAACACTCTGCTAAGTGGTGGATCTGTGATTCATTTACATATCTACCTGAAATTCGGGCATCTTGACCATTATATGGAATAAAATGTCACATGTTTGTAACTGCAACCCTATTTTTGGAGATTAATGAACTATAGTTAAATCTCAAAAACCAAAGGCCAGTCACAATAACACTAGACTGCTCTCAGAAAATACAGTCTTGATAAGACTACTGTTAAAATCAATACATAAATACTGTCAAGGAGCTGATATTTTAAAAGACAAACATGGTACTGTATAAAATTCAGAAAAAGACTGGGTAAATTCTCCAGGTTAGAGATTGTTTTATGTGCTGCTCTCAGAGGTTATGAGGCCATAATTACTTACTGAAAAGCTTCTTGTATTTTTCTGAAGGGAGAATATTTTTTACTTTTATTTGGAGGACATAGCATGTTATAGAAGTAGTTGTCTTTTCAAATATACAGGAAAAGCGTATTTGAATTTAAATAATAATTTGAATTATTGAAATTTAGGATTATTTCTACCTAAAATGTATTTACTTATATTCTTAAAAGTATTCTTAAAGTAGCCTGCATCCTGGTTCAGTCTTAAGAATTGCTTTAGCTCTCCCTGCCAGCCAGCAGTGAAATCAAATGTATGAGTTGTACCCATCACCCTGATGGCAGTTACCATTTTGATGGTTCAACAGCCCACTGGGCTGGGTTAATGCTGAATGGCAACATTCATATTGGCAGTGGGCTTCTAGCAACTTCTCAGAATGTTACAAACATAAGATGGACAGTGAACACCAAATATTTATCTTTGTTTTGGCTTTTTTTTAATTTCTAATGTGAACAAATTTATCCAAAATTTTCATGCCTAGACTGTTAACACCAAATATTTCTCTTGGGTTGGTTTTTTTTTGTGTGTGTGAATAAATTAGTCCAAAATTTTCATGTCTAGACTGTACACGAAATAGAATATCCCATGCTGAATACATTATTAAGGACACATTAGTAGCACACAAAACTTTCTCTGCTCATTCATACATGCTGTTCTTCTCAGCTTGCCTTCATTCAGTGTTTCAAAAGGCTTGAAACAGTTAAACCTGCTAAAATATACCTTACACATTGTAAGGAGCCAAATGTAATGCAAGCTGAATAGTGACAGAGAATGAAAAATAGATTGGGTGTTTCAGGTTTGGAGCAGTAAATTATCATGTTATTCATTGAACTCTCCCTAGGCTCAGCCAGCCATACATCACCTGTCAATACCCCAAATTCAATATATAAATTAATGTCATGATTTCTGTGCTGTCACTAAATGCATGCTATTCTCTGGAGAGATCAGGAACCGCAGAAGTCATGTAATTTTACAGGGTGATATATATTCACAAATCCCAGGAGATCTGACCTACATTCCATGTAGATGAGCAGAAGCCTTTTTATCTCAGCTGGTACCTGGATTCCAGCGTTAGCAAACGTGTGGAGAGCAGCTGGGGTGTTACACCAATCCCAAAGGGAAAGGAAGTAGAAATGTGCCTAAATACAATAGGCATGAGTTAAGTAATCATATCTTCCATTATTTTTACAGAAAGGTTTTAAGTGGGAAAAAATAATGGGGAAAAGGAAACAATCTAGAGGTCTACCAACTATGGACTTCTCCACTGGCATATTAGTACCAAGGAGGACTTCATATTAGTGGGGGACTCCATTCTGCAGCAGGTGGACATGCCCTGTGTAGGAGCAGGCTCCTGGCAGGAGCTGCATCCTGTGGAGAGAAGCCCATGCAGGTTTTCTGGCAGGACCTGCAACCCCACGGGGTACCCACACTGGAGCAGCCTGTTCCTGAAGGATTGCACCCCATGGAAAGGACCCATGCTGGAGCAGTTCTTAAGGAACTACAGCCTGTGGAAAAGATCCACATTGGAAAAGTTTGTGAAGGGCTGTAAACAGCAGGAGAGACCCCATGCTGGAGCAGGGAAGAACATGAGGAAGAAGGAACAGCAGAGACAAAGAGTTATGAACTGACCAAAACCCCTGCTCCTGATCCCCCTGCACTGCTTTGGGGAAAAGCTGTGATTGAAGTTGAGTCTGGGAAGAATGAAGGAGTAGGGGGAAGGTGTTTCCAGTTTTGTTTTTATTTCTCACTATCCTGCTCTGTTACTAGTTATCCCAAGTCTGTTTTACCTATTTCAGTTGCCTTGTCCTTATCTTCACCCATGAGCTTTTTCATTGTGTCTTCTCCCCACATCGTGCTGAGGAGGGTGAGTGAGAGAGCAGCTGGCAGTCAGCTAAGGTCAACCAACTATAACATAAATATATGTTCTCTGTGTCCTAGATATGAATGTTGGAAATAGAGGTAGTGCAGATTTCTTCTACCTGGCAATAGAGTCTGAGTGTTGTCCTTGAACACGCCTTGCCTCCTCACAGTTCTAGCCTCATGTTCATAGTAAGAGCAGGTGACCATGTTTCTACTTCAAACCAGATGAAAAACATGGGAAAGCTGCAGAGACATGATGCCTTCCTAACATAAAGCTGCACTTATTACAGACTAGAGCTGGCCTGCAGCCAAGACTGGTTGTATCTAGGCATGAAAACATAACCAAAACAATTCCTTTATCGACTCTCTTCATTGGGCAATGAAAAACACAACCCTCTGCAGATGACACACCTTAACATGGTGCTAACAGTGTTAAGGGATAAGTCTCAAGACAGTGATGATTCGCTACCAAGTGGGTTATTTCCAGAGCTGGCTGGGACTTTTCTGACTAAATGCAGATTCATCAAGACCTAAATGCACTGTCAGAAATCTGCCCATCTCTCTGCCTGGCAGGCTGATGAAGAATCCCTGACTTCAGCATCAAGGGTGCCTGTATCATGCTGATGGGGTTCAGAAGCCTATGAGCCTGGGGAAGAATAGCTACACTACAATAATCAGGCTCTGGAGTCCCACCTGAATTTCCAAGGAAACGTCTTGTTTGAATTTCCTTCTTACAAGAACATTTTTTTAATCTATTTTTAAATTACAATCTTTGGAACAGGAGTAAATTTGAAACCACATACTGTTATGTTTTCTAGTGCTAGGTGCTAGAAAGTATAAGGCTAAGAAAGAAATTGAATGAATTTCTCCTGGGTTTACAAAAAACTTCTTCAAACACCGAGTCTCATTCACTTCTCTTCCAAAGCACCTACCAGCCTGTAACAAATTGTTCAATTAAAAGCTACCATATGCATAATTTAACCGAGATGGGAAAGAGAAGCTTTTGTTCTAGTTTCAATTATATACTGCTATGCCATTCTCTTTTCAACCTTAGCACACCTGATAAATTTGTTTCTTTCAATATATTTGTTTCTTTAAATTACGTTCAAAAAACCCTAAACAGACAAGACATAATTTACCTGAAATGATATCCATATATACAATAATATCCATATATGCAATAATATCCTAACAATAAATAGGTATATATTGTACTCCCTTGGGACAAGGAGGTTTCCCAAGATTACTTCCAGCCTTATTTTCTATTACAAATATAAACATAAAATTATTATTTTCTTCACTTGTTTTTTTCTTCATGCTAAGACATACTCTACCTTGTCCTGCACTTTCTGATAATGGAATTTGACTGGTTACAACTGGCTAAATGCCAATCAGACCATCATTTAGAATGTAGTGGTTATTAAGAATTCACCTCTATTATTACCACAATAAAATCAAGGTAATATGAGTAAGAACCTGAACAGCATGTGAAAAAAACAACCTTAAGTATAATGACAACATTACAATGTCTTTTAAAAAATCACAAAGCCTTTTATATTGTGGAAAGCAAGTAAGAAATTACTTTGTTTAGTGTATAATGACAAATACTTACGATCAGTTCTGCAAACACCAGAGTGATTATTAACAAGAATATTTAAAAGGAAAACATGAAATCTGCTTGCAAACATTGCTCTTTTTGAGCTCAATAAGTTGTTTCATAACTTGATTCCTACATGTAGGAATGCATTAAAAAACAATCCTGCAGAGGTGCTAGTTTCTGCATTATATAAAATATGCAGCAATTTTAATGAACAGGTATTTTTCTGGAGGAAGAAGGCATGGATTTACTCCTGCTTGAGAAAATAGTCCATCTATTCTCATGTAGTATGGAAAGCCAACTGTGCGGTTTCTCTGATGAATGCCAAGGTATGTACACAAGAATCTAGCTAGATCAGAAATAAGTGGATGAAGAGGAAGAGAGAGGAATTTTTCTCTATTTTGTGTATTTTTTTTTATATTTGAGAAAGTAGATTCTATGCTCATACATATATCTATAGTAGATGTTTAATTTGGAGAGAAGTCTTCTGTCTGAGATTCTTTTCCAGGCTTTGTCACATTCATCTGCCATTTGGTTAATGAAGTTGCATTTCCATTCCCTCTTCTGCAAGCTGCTAATAACAACTCAAAATATGAGGCAATTTTATGCATGTAACTCATCAAGATTCTCAGATGGTTTTCAGTAATACTTTTATTATTGTGTGGGAATGCCTTTTGGCAGTGCAGAACAGGCCAATATTTTTAAAAGCAAGATGCAGGGACATCGTGGGATACACAGCACAAACACACATTAAAATCATAGTGCCCTGTTGCCTTACCTTCTAATAAAATTTATTTACATGATAAGAAGTAGATTTAGACTTTCACACTTCTGATTAAAAATGATTCTCACTGCCATTGAAATTAATTTATGTCATGAATTACGCAAAGCATAAAGCAGTATCTCCACATCTTTGTTTCATAGCAGTTATTCATGGCACAGTACATTTATCAAATCCACTACGAATCTCAAAATAGGATCAAGAAGATATCTTGTTATATCAAGATGCACAACGTACTAGTAATTTCACGTTTCATTTTAAGGTAAATAGCCAGAGGCTAAGAAAAACCTTTATTTTTTTCTTTTTAGTCTTTTTAGATTGCATTTTTATGGGCTTGTGCCATCACATTAATACACACTTTGTCCTGCTATAAAACATAGAGGTTGCAGATCCTGCAAGGTTCACTGGGTGTTTAATAGTTTACAATAAACCCTACCCCAAGCCAGCTTTCTATTAAAGTCCAATAAATAATTTCATAGCTCCATATGCCTGACAGCCTAGACTGCACCACCACTAACCCATCTCCACTCCGTGCTTACTGGGAAAGGTCACTGTATGCTGAACTTCTAGGGCAGAGGTTTTGAGTATGCCTAGACCCTCTAATACCTACACTCAGCTGACCTTGCACCATGTCCCAGACAAAGCTGTGATCTCCATGCTCTCTTCTGTTTGTCTCCTGAAGCTGCTGAGCTTCCACAGGCTGCAAGATTTGTTCCTACTCTTTTACTCCCGAGGAGTCCTACACATGCTCTGCACTGGATGATTCACTATTATCTCAGCCATCCTGTTTGACACTTGTTCCTATGGGAACAGTTTATATTTCATATAAATTTCAATCCTTTTGAGTAAAAGTGTGATAAGGAAAGCACTTACAGTGTCTACGCTTCAATATATTTGTCAAGGAAGAAAGAGTAATACAGAACTTTACTTATCTAGATCCATTATGTTAAATAGTAGTAAAGAGTGTCCAGACAAGTTCACAGTAGGTGAGCAGCAAGGGCATATCATACCTGCTTATCGAGCCTGCAATATACACAACTATGTAATGAAACTTTATGGAAAGAAAGAAAATGTGTTGACCTCCAAAGGCTTAAATTTAGGGTTTCCCATATTGCTGTCCCAGCAGTTTACCCTTTCAGATCTCCCCATTTAGAAATCTTTCAGCTTCCCTACCCGTTCCATCACAGCCCCATGTATGCTCCTGCAAGGCTGAAGCTCACCTTGTTTCTTGCAGTCCCCCATTTGCCCTACAAAACTGAGAATGCAGCAGCATCCTCAGCTCAGGGACCTGCCTGGGAGAAGTGCTGAATCCCTGGAGACATTCAAGGTCAGGCTTGATGGGGTTCTGAGCAACCTGACCCAGGTAGAGATGTCCCTGCTTCTTGTAGGGGGGTTGGACTAGATGACCTTTAGAGGTCCCTTCCAACTCAACATATTCTATGAAAAGGATGGAAAGTAATAATGTAGTACCTGTTCCATCAACAGCTATGTCCTGAAGATGGGGTAGTATTTTCTGCATTCCTTAGATTTGCTAGTTATACTTATTACCAATACATGTCAGAAAATCATAACAATGTAGTTCAGACAGATAACCACAGAAAAATGGGGACTGACAGAAAGGCAACTACAAGAAATTAGAACAAAGATCCAAATATTTCTAATTTATAAATATTAGAGTTGAAATACAGATGCATATTTTTAGCAATCATGAAAAAATTAGGAAATAAAAGTCATTATTAATGAAAAGGGATCTATTTGTCCAGGACAAAAGAATATACCTTCAGAATATTAATCTAGAATATATTTATAATATATAGAATATATGTTAAAAATATGTATAGAATATATTTCTTACCAGAATATATACATTCATAACCATGACTCAGACTGAACTTTGCCCTGAAAGTGGATAGTATTTAAAATATTATGATCAAAAAGGGGGAATGTAAGAATCAAGAGCAACATATTTAACTTCATGCAATGACTGTCTTTTCATTGTTGCTTTGGATCTCAAAATATTGTGGCACGTGTGCAAGTGAGAACATGCATCTGACCTCCAGTGAACCATACACTTTACAGAGAAGTAAGGAAGGCCCCTTCAGTCTATAAAAACAAATAATCAGAAAAAGAAAATAGAAAAGGCAGGGTAATAAATTTTCATATAACAATCCCTGCCACTTTAACAGAGAAATACACCATCTTTCAGAATATTTTCAACTATATAGGATTATTTTTCCGCATGCAAAAGGTGAACCTTGTATTCTTCTTTCCAGCACCCAAGCAGTATTTGGGAAGCTGTTCTTCACTTCCACTCCCTCCATTACCCTGAAGGTTCAAACTCACAAAACTAACAGTGAAAATGGGAACTTCAATCTGATTGTTTTTAAAGCTTATGCAGCCATTTGTACTGTTAGTAATAACAGCAGGTATGATCACTGATGCTTCATCTCAGTCTCAATGCTTCACTGTAATTTTAATCCAAAACCTCCAGGCTTCTTAGCTGTCAAAGGATATAGTGATATGAATTACATCTAATATTCCACTGACATCTGTCAAACTCCTCAAGCACAGAATATTTTTGCTTGTGAAAACTATCAAGGAGAAAAAGCCCAGCTCATAAACTGTAGTAATTTGGCAATAGCCCAAAAGCTTTTTCAGTTCAAAATATGAACAGAATTTGTGCCTTTTCAAATGATAGAAGCAATTTATTTTTTTTAAAGGAAGGAAAGCAACACGAACAAATGGTGAAAACAGGCTTAAAAGGAAAAATATGTACAGAACTAAAAAAAAATTGCATTGCTGAACACATTGCCACTTGACACCAAGAGTCTTTCATTTTCAGCAAAGCAAAACTTTTTTTTCTGCAGTTATAACAAGACTCACTTATCACAGTTTGACTGCACTCAGAAAAAGTTGAAAGTGTAAGAATATAGAAGAAAAAGCCTGTGTATTTTACAGAGGTATAAAAGAGTTTTATCAAGGAAACTATCACAGCAGCAAGACATTCAAGAAATTAAAATGGTGGATTGAGCCAAAACATCTGCAAGAATATTAACAACACTAAAGCTACTTCAATATAGTGTAATGATGGATAAACCCCTAAACCAGAAGTCTCAAACAGGGTAGCAAATTGACATTTTGCAATAACCCAAGTCTGTTTTCCCTAGGGCTTGAATAGTGGAAATTTTAAGGGAATGCCAAAGTATACACTCCTAAAAATAATGAAGATGCTTCTTGATTGCAATGACTCTAGAACTGCAGTTCATGCATGCCTAGAAAGAAATAAACTCCTTTAACTCATCTACTTCTATACAGAATGGGGCATTGTACTGAAGAGAAGCCAGACAAATATCAGTATCTTGGGAGATGTCTGCAATTGTTTCACAGTTGCAGTTTTCAGATTTCTGTGGGATTTTGTTCCTTTTCTTTTTCTCATGTTACATCTCATTCCATATTCAAATCACTGAAATCACATTCCAGTCCTAATTTATTTCATCTCTGAATCCATATTATCTGCACACACGTCCCCTCCCTTTTTCTTTTATCAATAGGTTTACAATTTCCTCAATTTTTCTCACATTTTTTCATTTAGAAATGAAAATAATTTTTACACAAACTTGTGCTAGTGGGTCCGTTGAGCCTAAGAGCTGGGGATTTGAATCACTTAATATTTTGCTGGCATCACTAAAGGAAAAATCATATTCCCTTATGTTCTGTCAGTGACCTAGTGCAACCTATAAACTTAATTTGTTGAAAGCCAGCTATTATTCAGGCACAATCCCCATCATGCTAGCAACTTCCATAATAGCACCATGAACTTCTAGCTTTCATCAGTATTCATGCCTGCCAATTTCATTTTCTTGCTGGTCCTGAATAGCCACCATTGCTCACTGCTTCCTATCTACAGCTTGTGAGAAAGTTTACAGGGCTTTTCAGAACACCCATCTCAGCACAGACACTTGGGTTACTGCCACATTATGGACATGAGGCTTGCAGGACAAAGAGCTGCTCAACAGACACACGTGTCTGAGCATAGCTATAGCCACAGAAAAAATAACAGCACACTTACCTGAGAAAAACCTCAATGACAACAAAACAAACAAAGAAAACCCATTGCAACAACTTTTTTGGAAAAGATATTAGAAAAAGACAGCACCTCAATTCCAGTAGCTAGCACCCAGAGTTAAAAAGAATTTCTTCATTTGCTTGATAATACACTGTGGAGTGCAGAAAAAACCAGCATGGGAATGGGGAGGATTTCTGTGAGGTTGTGAGACACCTCAGTGCTTTAACTCCTAGAAATTTCCCCTAAATTTTCAGTGTCTGTTGTTCCTGCTACTTCAATGGCTATAGCAACATAGGCTGATAACTGGGCATATATTCTATACTTGTTCTTGTGATAAGGTCACTCTATCTCTTAGAAACTTTCCTTTTGTATCCTTTCCTTGATGTATTTAAAAGACAACAGTAATATCGTTTTAAACTTTATTATGCTGGAGTAAATGCACTCAATTCCCCCAAACCATTTCATTTTTCTTCACAGTATTCTGTCCTTCCACTTAATCTGCTTATACCTTTGGCAAAATTTAATTTTGTCCCAAGTCTCAATGTGCTAGCAACCTGAGAGTTTTGCATTTCCCTGTTTGTAAAGCAACTCAGAATTTCAGGATTCTTGATAAAAACCAAAATTGTTAAAATTCCCTTCTAGGCAATAACTTTCATAACTTCAGCAATAACTCAGATCTTAGAATGGTTCTTGCTAAGAATTTCCCATGGTCTGAGGAAGAATTCCCACTCTTTAGAGTCTGTCTTAAGTTCACTGAGTTATAGGATGCTTTTCATGTTCTTTAATTAGCCGTGACTTCTCATTATTTTACTTTCACTGAAACAATTCTGATGGTAACTGAGACAATTAAAAAATATTTCTTGCTAATCACCAAAGTCACAAGTCTCTACCCATTACAACAGATGTCAGAAACAGGTATGGTGACAGCCAGCAGCTTCCTTCTCTCCCTGAGGGATAATTCTTCTTTAAAGACTTGTTATGCCATGCTTTTAATCAGGGAACAGTAATATCTGAGACTGGTTTGCTTTTCAAAATATTTTAACAGAGCTTCAGAACTGAACAGATTTCTCCAGCTGTTGTAGATATTAGGAGCACTGGTGGTATTGATGGAAACAGCTAAATGATAACAGAAGCATATGGAAGATTTTGGTTTGTTTTTCAACGAAGTGTTTTCATTAGCAAATTAAGATTACCAAAAATTGAATGCTTCTCAAATGGCTAATTTGCTGATCTTAATGGGGGGCTTCAGCCTGTCCAGAGCTCAGACTTGCCAGTAGCTGCCTTGAAGACAGTAAGCAAGCTGAGGGCTTGGAAGGTGCAGGAGGTTTGGAAAACATGGATGGCTCCCAGCCAGCACACCCAGTGGGCTGGTATCACAATTCTCAGGCTTTCTGGGAAGTGTTCTCTATCTTTTGAGTCCTAATTTAAAACTGAACAGAATTGACTGTGCTTAATTCCATAATTAAGAAAGCTAAGTACCAGAAAAATATGCTACTTTTCATCACATGGACTTTTAAACTACACAGATAAAAGGAGACCAGCTCACACTATGGAAACCAAAATGATATGGTTATTTAAAAAAATTTCCTGGTACAAGTCTGAGAAAAACCCTACCTCACGTTGTTAAGTCCCCATATAAAAACAACTCAGCTTTAATCATTACTTCCTCCTCCTTCCCAAGAAAATATTGAGACTATGCCGTGGGTTCAGTGTTACTGCCCTTCCATCTGCCTCTGGAGGTCAAGATGACAGGAAATAAACTATCTGCTTCTGTATATTTAGAGACTAAATGCTGGAAAAATGTTCATATTATGAAACTTTGGGCTCCTAAATAATTCAAGAAGGTCAAGCAGCTATGATACTAGAAGAAGATTTTTGACTGAATGGTTCTTTCCCACTGAAGCTGTGGGAAAGAAGAGCTATTGGTAAAAGTACTATTATGGTAACCAAAGAAGGGGCCTGACTTGCCAAAATAAACCCCATTGTGTGTACACCACTATACACCATGAGGCTGTTGGAAATTGAGGCATTGTCCCATAGAAACCACTGCCACTAAACAAAAAACAAGCAGCTCTCTAAATATTCCTCAATCTTCCATAATTTTCATAAAGGAAAACAAAG
The DNA here is from genome assembly GCA_013401335.1 of Brachypteracias leptosomus. Lineage (NCBI taxonomy): Eukaryota > Metazoa > Chordata > Aves > Coraciiformes > Brachypteraciidae > Brachypteracias > Brachypteracias leptosomus. Next base: position 35,042 of record VYZX01030091.1, read on the forward strand.
CACTTGGCACATTTCAGCAGCAGTAAAAATCATAATAATTCCTTGTGGGAAGACAGAACTCAGTTGTGGAAAATGAGCTGCAAAAGAAATTTTTTGTAGGCCATATCTTCCTCGTTCAGAATACACAAAAGGCTTGGGGCTCAAGGGAGTCAGATGTTAATGAAATAAAGTGGTGTATCTACCTCATCTGACGGAGATGATGCAGTTATACTGATAGACTGAAGGCATGGAGAACGGCAAACTGATTAAAAATCCACTATACCCACAGCTGAGATTTGTAGTCTTTCAGAAACAGCAAGATATCTGACACTTTTACAGCTCCATCCTCTCTGTGTTCTCAGATCAGGTAGTTGTAGGGAGCAGTAAGATCCTCTGAAGTTGTTTCTTCTCCAGGCTGAACAGGCCCAGCTGTCAAGTCTCTCTTCATACACCATGTGCTCCTGACCCTGTGTGGTTCTGCACTGGGTTCACTCCTGTATGTTAATATTCTCATGCTGAGAGCACAAAACTAGACACAGTGCTCCAGATGTGGTCTTACAAGTGCTGAATGGAAGGGGAGGATCACTCCCCTGGACCTGCTCTCAAAACTCTTACTAAGGTAGTCCAGGATACGTTCAGCTGGTTGTCCACTACGACCCCAGGGACCTTTCTAAAGAGCTGCTTACCAGACAGTTGGCCTCCAGCCTGCCTTGTTGCTTGGGATTATTCTAACCCAGAGCCAAGACCTTTTCATCTCAAATATACCATTGAAAAAAATAAAAACTTTATCATTAAAAATTTCTCATTCTTTTTAAAAACTTTTTTTTTTCAGGTAAAATATACCCTAGGACACAGACATGTATAATTGCATTTTCAAACAAGAAAACAATTCACTTTACTAGTGCAGAGTTCTGTGTCTCACAAGTATCTACCTGTCATTCTGTACCAGGATGCCCAAGCCCTCTTCATTATACCATGTAGCTGTTCAACCACAGGCTGCTGGACATCCAGCTTTACAACACCCCCAGATTTTAGCTGGTAGTTACATCTTATTTGCAGTGGCATGATAATTATTAGTTTAGTAAGTATATAGAAAAAATTGGTAAAACAAGATTGTTTCACATATTGACTTAATAACATCCCATAGGTACTTTTTACTCAGTTTTACATGTTTAGCTGAAAATCTGCATCCTCTAGATCATCTGCATGCAGTCAAAGATAAGTAATGGAAGAAAGAGCTCTGAAAACCCTCAACATCTCCCAGAGTATATTCTAAAAAACCAAAACCCCAAAAACCTACACATCAAACTACAAAGTTCTTGTTCATAACAAATTCCTTTAGCCCAAGGATTTCTATCTGGAGTTTTAAGTTAATTCATCTGAGCAAGACTTTGATGGGGAACTTGATTTCTTCAAGCTAGAGATGCAGCACCAGTTGCTTACCTGACTCACACGCAAATGTCTTTGACGTCTCATCATGAAAGATAATTGCCACTGCATGCTTCTTTGTCTCTCGAGGCAATCTAGTGATGTTTTTGATATTGTGCAGCTCAGTTACCTTAAAATGAAGAAAAGCATTTTAGACCAGTGTATAAATAGTAGAAATAAAAAGATCAACCCTAACTACTCAATTTTTACTATAATTTGTTTCCCTCCCCAATGTTATTTGCAATTATAAGTTTTTTAATTGATATAAACACATAAATAGGCAGAGTCTGAAGTTGCAAAACTTTCTATAACATGTAATTAATTAAAAAGTGAATGGTTTGCTTCTCTAATAAAGTTCTACTGGGAACCATAATTACTACAGTGACAGCCTTGTGATTATAATATATATATATTTTTCAATTTCTATATTCATACAACTTAGATCAGCTTCAGAGTCTGCATGAAATACATAACTAATCTGGGAACTGCAGTGCTTTATTAGTTAAGGGAAGTCACACAATTATCATGTCAATTAGCATTACTACATTTGTAAGGATAGATCCTCATCTGTCTTTAAAGTGTAATTATCTTCTTCATAGAACACACAATTTTATTTTATTTTCCAGATATTAAAAAGCTTATCAACAAAAAAATATATTTGTAGCAAATTTACAGCATGAACAATTCAATCCATTTCCATTTTCCTTTGATGCAGGTAGATCACTGCAATTAACACAAATGAAAGAAAAATATGTTATTACAACCAGAGCTGGTAGCACAGCCTATATTAAACTGCTTAACACTTTGCATTATAAAATCTTTTTTTCCCATTTTCTTGGAACTCTGGGCAAACTTTAACTGGTTTTAGTTAGCTTTTTCAGGCAGGACATCTGCCTCAGGCAGAATTAATTTCTGAAAAATGTCATCCATATGAGTTTGGCCATCTACAACTAGGGAAAAAATGGACTCAATGTGGGTGGGTTTTTTTCTTTTGTTTTGTAAATCTTATGCTCCCTGTGTACAGCTCTACCATTCATTTTCATAGGTTGGAAAGAATGCTTTTTAAGAGACAGAGATTTTATATGGTGCAGTATAAAAATGAACGTGTTGGGGCAAAGACATAGCAAAAATATTGAGAGCAGATGAGCTGTGAGGGCCATCAAGAAGGCAGGGAAAGAAACTGAGACAAAGCATGAAGTGGAATGTGTAGGTGCTGATGACAAACCTGAGATGGGCTCTATCTTGACAGCCTTCAGCAAAGGGTCATAGTTTAGTGGTGATCTGGCAGTGCTGGGTTAACGCTTGGACTTCATGATCTTAAAAATCTCCACCAACCAAAACAATTCTATGATTCTAAACCTCACTTCAGTTTGTCAATATCTTTGCTGTAACAGGTGGGTCAAAACTTGATGTGGTACTCCAGATAAGGTCTAACGAGTATTGAGCAGAGGGGAATAATCATTCCCTGTATTGAGTGTTCACACAGCCCATGGAGCTGTTGGTCATCTTTGCTGGCTGAGGCACCAAGGCCCCTTCCCAGAGGGTTGTTCCCAGACTATCCATCCCAAGCTTGTGCCATCACAGGGGTTCCTCTGTCCCAGGGCCAGCACCTTGTACTTGCCCTTACCCAGTTTCACAAGTTCTCCATCAGCCCGTTCCTCCAGCCCATTCAGGTCTCTGGAAAGTAGCCTGGTTCCTGAAAGCATATCAACTGTTCTTTCCCAGTTTGCTCTCTGTGCAGGTGGTGAGCACATGCTCCATTACCTCCTTCAGGTCCCTGATAACAATACTAACCAATAGAAGTCCAAGCATACACCCTGGCAGTTCTACACTTGCTACCGACCTCCAATCAGACCTGTTAATCATGGCTTTCTGCGTCTGACCAACTGACCTGCTTCTTATTGCCTATACATTCATCCACCTATACCCAACTTGGATACAAGAATATTGTGGGACACAATGTCAAAAGCCTTGTCAAAAGTTGAGTACTCAACAACATCCACTGCTCTCTCCTCATGTGACATCACAGATGGCTATCAGGTTAGCCAGGCATGATTTACCCTTGGTAAACCCATGCTACCTCTTCCCAATTACTATCTTCTTTACATGCCTGGAAATACCATAGAATCATAGAATGGTTTGGGTTGGAAGGGACCTCAGAGATCACCTAGTTCCAACTCCTCTGCCATGGCATGAACACCTTTCACTAGACCAGGTTGCTCAAGGCCCCATCCAACCTCAAAATGTTTTAACAGACTCACTCCATGGTTCTTCCCATGGGCTGAAGTGAGCCTGCCAGACCTGTAGCTCCCCAGGTTGATCTTCTGGCCTTTTTTCAGACACAACACAGGTGCAACATTTGCCTTGCCACTGGGTTCCTAATCCCTTACAATTTTAATTTTAGTCATGCATTTTCAGAGCTTTGCAAGAATCTACTTATTTCTCTACTTTTTGCTTGGGCAAAAGAGACAGGCTGAACAATAGAGATACCACTGTCCCATTAAAGGAATGACTAAAATCTGTTAATTTTTCTGATCTATGCATGGTAAATGATCTAGTATGTGAAAGGTAAGCTCCTATGGCTTCCCCAAAGCACTAATCCCAAGGAAATCTTGTAAAAGGGAAAAGAAAGCATTAGTAGGCAGAGGAGAGAGTACACTCTATAATTCAAAACCTGAGGGAACAATACCAAATCCAGAAGCCATTACTGAATTCTGAACACCCAGAAGGCACCAAAGTAAGAGACAGGGAAGATACGATCTAGTAGTCTTGATAGATAAGGAGAGGATATAAGAGCAATAGATTTACAAATAATTGGGACACAAAAGTGTCAAGGTCATTCTTAAAGATAATTTATACTCTAAAAACAACTTCAAGATGGACATAGCTTTTCCTCTTAAAGGTTCAAAAAGATAACTGACAGTGCAATATGAAAGGGAAAACAATAATTTGGGAAAAAAAACAACCAACAATTCTAACACAAGCAAATGAAACAGAAAATTCTCTTTTTACACGTGTGTCCATGTGTGACTGTGCACACCATGCAGAAAAAATCCCACCTTAAGTCTTGTTATATTAAAAAGGGGAAATTTCTCTTTCTGGAAAGAAAGGAAATAGAAATGTTCTGAACCTTTGACAACAGGGCATATTAGACTTTCTTCCAGTCCCTCTCAGACAGTAGAGATCTATTCTGTTTTATTACATTTGAGTGTTATAGATTACTGAAAGATCCTGCAACGCTGAGAAGTTCGATAATAGATTCAAAAATCTTACATTCCTGGCATCAAATCTACACAACAGTCACAGTAATTTTTGTTCAAAGCACAACTGCAGACAACAGGGGACACATACCTAGCCATCTATAAAGATGATTTTATGGTTCTCTTGTTGATCAGTATATTAAACCTGTTTTATTTAATATATTGAACTTTTTTAAAAATGCAAGATCATTCACACACTTAGGAATATTGCCAGCACAAAATGAAGAAACAATATAATTTATTTTGCTTGCTGGTGGGAATTTAATATCTGAAAGAGACAATGAAAACTTCACCAGATTCTGATGTGCTACTTTTTGTTCCCCATATGAGAGATTTGGTTGAACAAAATGCAGGAGAACAGTCTCCACACAGGGGAAAAGGGGCTTTGTCTTAAACACATTTCAACTTTCCTTTGTCTCAAGAATCACACTGCATTCCTACACAGCACAGAAATTCTTATAACTTCAATGTGACAGGCAAAGAGTTGCATGAATTGCCTCTTCCAAACTCCCTTTTACTTTCTGTTTTTAAAGCAAGGTTTTTTTGAGTCATTCATAGTTTCACAGAGAAGTCACACTCCTCTTGTGTACATCTTTCCATAAAAATAGACCTATTTCAAATTATCATGAGATATCCCTTTTCTTGTCAAATGCTTTAATGGTTTAACATGGGCAGCCAAAACATTTCTGCCAGTTAAAAAAAAAGTCTTTCACCTTGAAATGCTTTGTTTTACAAGAACTGAAAGTTTTCTTGGAAATAATGCTGTTTCAGCCATAATATTCTGAGGATAAAAGGAATTTATATAGATGGTAGTTAGAAAAGATAAATAACTTTACTTTGCAAGCTAACAGTAAAAAGAAAATATAAAAAAGTGATGGAGCTTTAGCACTCAGTGCCACCATTGCATCTGAGAAAAGGGCAAATTTCAGAGAATCACAGAATGGTTGAGGTTGAAAGGGATCTCTGCAGGTCATCTGGTCCAACCTCTGTGCTCAAGCAGGATCACCAAAGCCAGTTGCTTGGGAATATGTCCTAGTGGCTTTTGAATATCTCCAAGCAGGAGACACAGTAACCCAGCAACCTTCCTGGGCAACCTGTGCCAGTGCTCGGTCACCTTCACAGGAAAAAAGTGTTTCCTGATGTTCAGAGGGAACCTCCTGGGTTTCAGGTTGTGCCCATTGCCTCTGGTCCTGCCACTGGGCACCACTGGAAGGAGACTGGCTCTATTTTTTCTAAACCCTCCAGGTGTAGCACAGATACTCCCTGATGAGTACATAATGAACCTGCTCTGCTCATCTCCAGGCTGGACAGTCTCAGCACTCTCAGCCTTTCCTCACAGAAGAGATCCTTCAGTCCCCTCATTGTATTTGTGACCCTTCACTGGACTTTCTCCAGTATGTCCATGTTTTTCCTGTACCAGGAGCCCAGAACTGGACACAGCACTCCAGGTGTGACCATGCCAGTGTTGAGTGGAGGTGAAGGATCACCTGCCTCAACCTTGTGGCAACACTCCTAAAGCAGCCCAAGGTACCATCAAGCCTTCTTTGCAGAAGACCACGTTGGTGGCTCATGTGCACCAAACCATACACAAGTTGCAGGCGTAGCTTTAGTTTTACTTATTGGGCAAGACAACAGGTTGACTGCAAAAACCTCCACCAGTTGACACCTCAGGAACCCAAGTTGATGCTATCAACACGAGAGGCCATATTATCAAATAAGTCCCTCAATATTTCACAGAATCATAGAATCATCAGGGTTGGAAGGGACCTTGAAGATCATCTAGTTCCAACCCCCCTGCCATGGGCAGGGACACCTCCCACTAGATCAGGTTACTCACAGCCCCAGCCAGCCTGGCCTTCAAAATTTCCAGGGATGGGGATTCCACCACCTCTATGAGCAACCTGTGTCAGTGTCTCCCCACCCTCATGGGGAAGAACTTCTTCCTAATGTCTCATCTGAATCTACCCACCTCTAGTTTTGAGCCATTCCCCCTGGTCCTACCACTACCCAACATCCTAAAAAGTCCCTCCCCAGCTTTCTTGTAGCCCCCTTAAGATACTGGAAGGCCACAATAATGTCCCCTCGGAGCCTTTTCTTCTCCAGACTGAACAACCCCAACTCTCCCAGTCTATCCTCTATTGATCATGTAATTTTTAGCATCAGGGATATGAATTTTTGCTTCTGTGTTCATCTTCTGAAACTATACTGCATGTTTCTCTCCACAACCAGAGCAGAAAGATAGAGGCAGGAGTAATGATACTGTGAAAGTCCATCCTCCCACTGCTAGAGAGAACTGGAGTTAATCAAATTCCGAATTCTGCGTTTAATGCTAACGAAGCATGAGTCATTTCTCTACTCACTGAACATTCACAATTAAAAAATAAACACCTGAGAGTTTATTTTATTTTGTATGAAGGAAAAAAGAATTCTGTGTTGGCAACCAAGCTGCTTTATTTCAGTGATTTTTAAAAGCGTGGTTTAAATTTTTATCTATCTTATTTAAAAATAAATAAATAAACCTTTTTAAAGTGGGAAAAAATATCAAAGCTACTGGAAAGACAAAAAAAAAAATCCTAAAAAAGTCCTAACTTTAAAAAAAATAATTTAAACCATCTCTTTGGAAACTTTAAGAAGGTTTTAAAAGACTACTCAAATTGAAAATTTATTGAAAAGCAAAATCTCCTTTTTTATAAGCAGTGCATTAGGCAAATTTTTTTTAAACAAGGAACGCTACACCAAAATTTGCTCCCTGTGCTATCATAACAGAATTGATGACAAAATACATTCTACTTCATTGAAAACATTGCTGTTCTTCACAAAAACAAAATAGTACTCTGGAACTTCCTAGACTACTGATAACCTCGTACCAGTAAGAAGAAAAGCATAAAGGGAAACTATGTGCTATTAAACATGTAAGAGTCTTACCTAGACTTTCACAAAAAATCATGGAAATACCCCCATTGTGGGATTACACTCTGCCTAAAACTGGTAAAAACAACGCAAACCAACAAAAACTTTGAAAATCAGTTTTCCTATTTCTCCCTATTTGTACCCCTCTAGAATAAAATGAACTTCACCAACAAATAAAATCCCTAATATCAGCTGTTCAGTGAGTAATCTGGCCAGGAGATGTTTTGCCTACCCTTATCCTTTATGATTTCTTCCAGCAGGCTGAACAGATCCGCTTGTATTAAACTATGATCACGTAGTTTACAACTTTTCCCTGTTAGTATGTTCACTCAGACTTTCTTCTCTCTCCCAGAGAAAAGTGCAGTGCTCCATATGGTGCTCAGTGTGGTACATGTTAGGGGCTCTTAGCACCTGGCCCATTTCTCAGTTCTCCTACTCCTCATCAATAATTCCTGCCTCATATGTCCTTCACTCAGCAGCCCACACATTCAGTTCCTTGCCTTTTTTTTCCTCTTCTCTTTGGTTTCTTGATCTTTTCCTGTATCTGTCTCTAAAACCATTCTACTTGTTTCTAGAATGACAGCTGAACACTGGCTGAAGGAAAGATGTGGAATACTTAACTTACACGTAACAAACTTTTCTTTGCCCAGATTTTTGACTTCACTTTTTTTTTTTATATCTAAAAGGTTTTTTCTGTCTTCTGTTGTTGCTGTTGTTGATGGTTGGTTGGTTTCTTTTTCTAGCATAGCTATATCAGAACTTTACTTCTGGTTAATACTTGATGAAAGGTCATCACCCTGAAGGGCTACAAGGTAGGATAATTTCTAGGATTGGTAAAGGCAGCATCTCACTCCTGCAAAATTAAACTAGGCTGGGCTTGCACAAGGGTGTCAAGGCTACCCACCAGTGTTGGCTTCTGTAACTTGACTCCTCTCACAGACAGGAATCTGGATCACCTCAAAGAATCCATATCAACATAGTTGAAAAGAAATGCCCTTGATCTGCACATGATTTTTCACCAAAATCTCAAATTTTTCACCAAAAATGCAAAACATCTCCACAAAAAAAACTTTAAGCACTGAACAAGAATGCCAAAGATCCTATAGTTGACTTTCTGCCACCGTTGCTCATATATTTAGAACACTTCAGAACTATCCAAATACTGCTTCAAGCAATGCAATGCACTCCCTCTCACCCTCATGATTTTTCTTTACCTTGGTCTGCAGATGAACCCAAACCTTAAACTTGTTTTGTGTCAGTACAACATGTTATCTAAAAAAAGCACCACTTTCAGAGCTTCTACTTGCTTCCTTTAAGTAAATGTTATATAGGAATAATAAAATCAATAATCATCAACACCTTGTCAATGCTGTCTAGCTACATTTGGGTGGGTCAATCATAAAAATAAAAGTAAGAAGAGAAGAAAGGAAGGCAAAAGAAAAACTAGCTGTCTGCTTCTCTATAGTATGACTGTATAAAAAAAGGTTCCTTTTTTATTTCGAAATAAAATAAATAAATACAGAAAAATGCATCAGCCTTAAAAACAAAATGAAAAGCTGGAAAAGGACTCCTCTGAAGGAACCAACATTTAACAAATCTCATGAAATCTCATGTTACATGGTCAAAAAGATAAGAGGATGAGAAGAAGAGACCTTATACCTTCACTTAGAAAAAAAGTATTTTAAAAATCTTCATTTCCTTGAAGATTTTCCCTATCCTATGTCTCATGATAATCATTTGCACCCTGAGAGGTTCACAGGAGCTTGAAGTCACCTTTCCGCATGAAGATATTAAATTTGATGCTCATACTAATTCACTTCTAGTCCCCACTCCCTGTCAGAATGCCCAAGCACTGCCTGACGCCAGGGGACTGAGTTACAACAAACACTAAAGGATTGCTCTATATTAGTTTCACTGCATTTCTCTGCCAACAGACTTGGAAAAAGACCTGAAAAACATCCTACTGTTTCAGCAGTCTAACTCCACTTCTTCCTGGGTATAACAACCATCATTTAATTTCAGTAGTGTCATGCTGCAGATTCCTAGTAAATAATTCAAGTGCAGGAAAATTACTAACATAAGGTAGTCTGCAGTGGCAGGTGGGAAGAGCTTAAATCCAAGCAAGAAACACAGGGATAGGCTGATGAGCAAGGAAATTCTTCAAGATTGTACATGGAAAGTAAAAGCTCTGAAGAGCAGACCCAGACTTTGAAGTGGGCAGTTACCTCTAGAGAGAGGTAATCACATTTTCATTATGTTAGCAAAATATTTTTAATGACGAGACAGCCACTGTCAATGTAACTTAAGATACTTTAAAATGTTTGGGGGTTTTGCTGGGTTTTTTTCTTTTTTTATATCTTAGTTATATTACTATATGTGGAAAGCTAAATTACAAAATACACTTAATTTAAATAAAGGCTCAGATTAACTGAGATCCATTGCTTCTTAATGGCCAATGTAATTTGACATTTTTCTGATTACTTTCTTTGGAACTACACTTGGTTTTCTCAAAGATGAAGGATTTTAGGAACAATTCAAAACATTTTCTCTTGAATCCATCAAACTTCATCACTGACCTACACTGGACATTTATTTGTTTGCTTATTGTACTAAAATTCTATTCTAATCTGGGAGCTGAACGTCTAGGATCTGCACTATCCACTTTTGTGTTACAGGGACATGTAAAGACTGTATGCATATAACCCACCTAGGACTCTGGTGCTTAAATACTATATTTAAATAGATCAGGAAGAATAGAATCATAGAATGTTCTAGGCTGGAAGGGACCTCTAGAGGTCATCCGGTCCAACCTTCCTACACAAGTAGGGACATCTCGACCTAGGTCAGGTTGCTCAGAGCCCCATCAAGCCTGACCTTGAATGACTCCAGGGATGGGGCCTCCACCACTTTTCTGGGTAGCCCATTCCAGTGATCTATCACCCTCATGTTAAAGAACTTTTTTCTAATATCCAACCTAAATCTCTCCTTTTCTAGCTTAAAACCATTACTCCTAGTCCCATCATTACAAACCCTTTTGAATAGACCTTCCCCTGCCTTCCTCTTACTTCCAAATCACTATTACCTCAGCATCAGTACAAAAAATATAATTTCACACTAAATAATAAAGGGCATCCAGAAGAGATGAAAAACAGAAAAATCATGCATAAAAACTCAAGTGTTCCATTCTGGGATATATCTTGCTTGAATTCTTCCAAACGTGTGCCTCCCATATGAAATTGGGAGGAAAAGGATTCTGTGATTTTACCTCCTGAATGTTATTTCCACTGCGCAGAGTCCTGGAAATTGTTTGGGCAGAGGAAAAGGTCTGAATTTACATAAATGGATTTCTGGTTTGCGTTGCACACTGCCCTCCTGTCATTTAATTTCTATCCAGCAAAAATAGAAGCAGAAGAGAGAGTTACAAAAATGTAATTGTTCATCCTCTTATTTCTTAATGATGTCCCACATGCTACCATCTGCTGTGTAATAGCATGTGAGAGGTAATGGAACAGAGCAAAAGCCAGCCCAGTGGCAAGGAGCAGGGATGTCCAGACAGTAGAAAACTACCTCAGTCAGTGCACACTTGCAGCCCAGAAAGCCAATCATATCCTGGGCTGCATCAAGAGAAGCGTGGCCAGCAGGTCGAGGGAGGTGATTCTCCCCCTCTACTCCACCCTCGTGAGACCCCACCTGGAGCTCTGTGTCCAGTTCTGGAGCCCCTATTACAAGAAAGATCTGGATGTGCTGGAACATGTCCAAAGGAGGGCCACGAGGATGATGATAAGACTGAAGCACCTCTCCTACGAGGATAGACTGAGAGAGTTGGGGTTGTTCAGTCTGGAGAAGAGAAGGCTCTGAGGGGACATTATTGTGGCCTTCCAGTATCTTAAGGGGCCTACAAGAAAGCTGGGGAGGGACTTTTTAGGATGTTGGGTAGTGGTAGGACTGGGGGGAATGGGTCAAAACTAGAGGTGGGTAGATTCAGATTAGACATTAGAAGAAGTTCTTCCCTATGAGGATGGTGAGACACTGGCACAGGTTGCTCAGAGAGGTGGTGGAAGCCCCAGCCTTGGAAATTTTGAAGGCCAGGCTGGATGGGGCTGTGAGTAACCTGCTCTAGTGGGAGGTGTCCCCGTCCATGACAGGGATGCTGAAACTAGATGATCTTTAAGCTCCCTTCCAACCCTGATGATTCTACAATTCTATGAAATCTGAAACATCATGATGACAATAAGAGAGATATATAAGAAGCAAGACCTGTGTGAACTACCATAGCAAGAAGAGGGCAAAGGAGGCACCAATATGGTAACGTTACTCTGAATGCTGCTGCTAGGCTGCAAAAGGAGAAAAGGAGATGCTGGCCCATGGCAGATGAAAGAGTATCTCAAAAAAACAGAACACCTCCATTCAGCTTTCAATCCTGCAGTCAGTGGTGGCTCCTTTTAGGTGGTTAAACCCAATTGCCACAGAGTAGAAATCTTGTTACAGCTTCAGACAGAGCTGGACGTGATTTTGGCTCTTAACAAAAAGCAGTGTTGTGCCTGAAAAGTGTAAGGACCTCTGAGACTGGGGAAATGGCCGCGTTAACAGAAGCAGAGCCAGTACATCAAGGGAAGTGTCTTTTCTTCTCTACTCAGCTCACATTACAATCCTGGGCCCAGTTTCAGGACCCTAAGGCAATCAACAAAGCAGAGTGAGTTCAGTGGAGGGCCCTCGGGACAGCCAGAGCTGGACCTCTTGCCCCATGAGGAGAGGTTGAGGAACAGTGGCTGCTCCAGCCTGCAGCATGGACAGCTTCAGGGGCACCTAGAGTAGAGGTTATCGAGGAGATGGGGCCAGGCTCTTCACAGCTGTGCCTGGTGGGAGGAAGAGGGATCATGGGCATAAACTGAGACATGAGATGTTCAGGCTGGATATAAGGAAAAGCTTTTCCTCCCTGAGGACAGCACAGCAGGGGGACAGGCTGCCCAGAGAGGCTGTGCAATCTCCACCCCTGGAGGTTTTCAAGATTCAACTGGACATAACTCTGAGCAACCACATCTGACCTCAGAGCTGGCTCTACTGTGAGCAGGAGTCAGACAAGAGATCTCCCGAGGCACACTCACATATGAATTAACCTATAAATCTAAGAAAGGGGTGTTAACATATCTGTAAGGCTATTTGGACCTTTATGGGTTTGAGCAAACTCATATGGGATTAGGCACTCGAGTATTTAAGATGAATCACATTTTCCTGACTTCAGCATATTCTGCACCAGAACAGCACATGACAATCAACAATAGGACTAAGGGAGGCAAGAGACTTAAAAACAAGACTTGAGATAAAGAAGTGCTAAGAGGCAGAAAAAAAAGAAAAACCTATTTGATGCAAGAATAGCAAAACTGAAACTACAAGATTGCAAGAGGAACTCAGAAGGGTGAAGATCAGAAAAGTGAAAGAATGGATCGTATAAAAGCAAAACCAATTCACAGAGAAAACAGAAGAGTTCTGCCCATCTCTGCATCCGGATTCATCCTTGGAAGAAGATGAGTTGTTATGGAAACAACTCTCCAGGAATTTTGCCAAGGAGTGGTGTATCCACCTCCACATTATGCCTCTGGGGTGGGCCTCCAGCTGCCACTTCAGAGGAACAAGGTTTTAAGAAATGGCTACCAAGTAAATGTTCATCCCTTTAAGCACTAAATAGAAACCATACCTCTAAGGTGGCGTAAGAATCTTATCTGCTAACTGAGAAAGTAGATAATAGAAAAAAAAAAGGACAGAATGAATATATATATTGAAAATAAATCAGGCTAAGTATAAACCAGCAATGTCAGGGAAAAATAGTGAAGTTTGATGGGAAGAAATATGCATAGACCTCATTGCAGAGGGATACTGAATAATTTCTTTTACACTCCAGATAAAATTGAGATTAAGAAAATGAAAAAAATTAATTTTTTCAACATTTTTTAGAATGTAGATGACATGATGTAAATTTAGACTGAATATAACATAAAATAGCTATCTTCTAATTTCTCCAAATTTAAATAAATGTATAAGAAAGAGAAAAATATTAATCTTTACCTCAAGCTCTCTTTCCTCTAAGTCTTCACTATTGCTAAGTATTGCTAAATATCACTATTGCTGACGTTCATATGAGTTACCACCTGGGTACCCAGACACTTGCTATATTCTAACTGCCCACTTACCATGTAAGCAGTTACAAACTCTTCATTTTGCCTCAATAAAATCAAATAAAAATTAAGGATGGAAACCAAACTTACTTATTTAGCACTTGTTATGCCACTTTAAACACTATATTGTTTCACAGTGTTTGTAAATCAAACCTACCAAGGCAGAAAAAGCATATTGGTATACTACCAGCTACCTTTAATAGGCAAAGGAGGAGAGGTTTGGCCAAGGCAAGTTACTTTGCTTTCTCTCAAACTGCACTGCTCTAATACTGCCAGGATTGAACTGCTGCCTAAACCATAAAATCAGACAGCCTACTGGGATTATTCTGGCTTTGGCTGGTAGTCTGGTGTTTTAAAGCAATAGTTAAGATCTGATTAGTCCATGTATATGTGGATCTCTTCCCTTAATAAGCAATTAGGATTTTTAAATACATACTGAAAAAAAAATGCTTTCACGCTTCAAAGGGAATTTTCATAGACATTTGTAATATAATGTCTCAGCTCTCCCCAATCCCATCTCCTCACTCTCCTAAAGAACTTCTGAAATACGCTTTCCAATCTGACCTTTCATTTTGATATGCAAACTGAATACCAGGCTACTATATTAATATAGCATTTATAAAATGGGGAAAAAAAAACAGTCTTCTGTAAAAGTGAGTGTTGACAAAATTTAAAATAAATAATGCCTTAATACTAAAAGAACACTCTAATTTGAAACCCAGGTTCACACTTGAAAAATACTACCAGGCTACAGAGATGGCAGAGAGGAAAGATGATTCACAACTGAAATAAAACAGGTTTACCAATTATCTTTCCGAATTTCAACTACAATTAAAAGATAATTTCAACATCAGCCTTCCTGCGAGATTTACTAGGTATGCAAATGGCAGCACTGTGCTTGTGCCTCTGAAACAAAACTGGTCATTTCATTACTGTAGTTTAATTATTCGAGTAGAGTAATAAGACAACACTTCACAATGAATGTGTGAATGAATTAGATCATTACAAGGCTACTGAAATATACTGGACAGTTAGAAACGGTTTCTATTTTTAAGAATTTTCACTTTTAACATTCTGAAAGTACATGATTATGCCCAGACCTTTTCTAGTTTCAGCCCAAAGGTATTCGTTAATTAAAAGGAATATCTTATGGGTCCTTGAGTAAAAAGAGGAATGTACTTTTCCAAAACTTCCTTTAAATTTTCCTCTTGGTTTATTTAAATTAGCTGATCTCTAATAATTCCCAAACTTATTTTTGTTTGAGCTTGTGTAACAAGATAAGTGTTTATTAACACAGAATACATTCGAAAACAAATTACAAGCAAAGACATGCATGCAAAATAACTTTGCTGGGCATGGGTATATAAATCTTCCTGCTGAAGTGCTGGATATAACCATAACTATGAAATCTCTCACCAGATTGACAAACTGGGTCAGGGGCATTAGGGGATATAAATAACCATCAGCTTTCAATGCACTTAAATTATTTTGGTTGTATTTATGCTGTACATTATGCCATCTTCTGAGCCCCAGGTTTAACTCCCTTTCCTACCCCTCTAACTGTGAAAACCTTCAATTTAGGCTGGAGCTCCCTTTAGGTAGATCTTGAAACCATGGGGAAGCCTTAGGTCAAAATCAGGAGAGAAAGGGTGGTTTACTTCCATTGCACCACTCACAGGGGAAGAAGACAAATCATGGTTGAGAGGCACCTCATGATGCAGGTTTCAAGGACCTCTCAGGATGTCCACTGAACTATCAAGAGCTATACTCAGAAAAAGAGAAATGACATAAGCCAGGAAAGGAGAAGGGACATCATCATCTTTGCCCTCCCTGCTCCTGGCTCTTCTCACTTGATCCCAAAGGTATGGAAGCCACACACAAGGACAGGACTCAGCTGGGAGCTCTACCCATTGCTGGCTGTGGTCAACAGCAAGTGGTACCAGTCCATGTGTGCACATATCCAAGCAAAACCACAGAGATATGCACTAGATTAATTGTTTGTTTGTTTTAAAGGATTAAAAAAAACCCCAACAAATCTATCACAAAAATAATATTATTTAGAAAACTTAATTTTTGAAAGATATAAATATGCCTTAGCCTTTAAAAATAACTCCCATCTCAATCTGAGAATACCAAAAGTGGCATTTTGATATTGTTCTTAAATATGAACATACATAGTAAAGGCATTTCAGATATTCTGAGGGAAGTATTAATAGCACCACATTATCGATGAGATTCTTGATGCTCATCAGAAAAATGCATCAACTAGATGAAAAATCAGATATAGAAAGAAAATGTATGAGTTTAAATGAACCTAAATACAGCACATGTCTGTAGATGTCTGTGCACATACCCTCAAAAGTGGCTCAGAATTCTTCAGGAGAAAAATGAAAAAGAGAGAAAAATGCATTAGAGAACTTGGAAAAAAAAAGAGAGAGAAAAAAGAAAAACAATAGACTGCTGCAATTTGATAAAGATGAAAATGAAAGACTTTGAGCAGGAACATAACCCTCCTTTTTGGACTTTTTTATAAAAAGGTAATTTTAATTTTTGACAAACTTTAAAAAATGCTTCCACTTTATTTACTTCTGAAATTAACAGGAACTTGTTAGCTGATAATTTGAAAATTCTTTTAGCTTAACTGTCATTGGGGATAAATTAATTTTGAATATCTATTATGACGATTATACAGCTACATTTTCAACTCTAATGCATTTTTAATAACCTTCATCAGCCAGTGATTTGAATTTCAAATTTCCTTCTATGAAGAAGTAAAAATTAGATAGCTTTGTGCCAATTTTCATAATAAATTGCTCTTTATTTACGTTGCAAAGCTCCCTTACTATAAGCAAATTAAAACCTTAAATGAAACTTTGTACTCATAAGGCTTATTAGAGTTCATCTCCTTTTATTAAGGGAAAGTAAATTACAGTGACAAACCTGCCTGCCCTCCCTGGAACACCACAACATGATGTTTGTACCTGTCTGCTTCCCTTTATAGCTACTGCACAACGACCACACCTCTTCCCATTTCCACATCAAAATGATAAACATGCCTCCAACAACACGGGCACAATTCAGAGTAGCTTCAAGGGAAAATGTTGTCATTAAGGAAAAAAAAAATATATCCTCATGCAACATTTCTTTACTGGTGTTATAAACAGCAGGCGAGGTAATTAGGGCTTTAACTTTCATCATGAACTTTCTATTATTTATGTAGCCTACTTACTTTCTACACTTGAATAGTGAGAATAGACACACAAAATATTGGAAAAATAACAAATGCAGAGCCAAGTGCTTGAAGGCTTGAAGTATTCCTTTAACTGCTATTTCTCTAGGTCTAGTCTACCATTTGCCTGTCTTTTTATGACACTGAGCCCCACTGGGTCTGATCACTGTATGTGAACACAAATAAATACCTTTACATTTATTGGCAACCCTTCCATACATACTATGGTATCTATTCTATTAATGATATGATCGTATTTGACTTTTTCATAACTGGTTTTCACTTCAGTCAGAAGAAATGATAAATACTGTTCTGTTCTACAGAAGGTTTATAAATTATGTTTGATTCTCAGAACTTCATACTGGTTTTCTTACTTAATGGTATACTGGTTACACCCTGGTTTCCCTCAGGGTTCTTCCATAATGGTCATCACACAAGTATATTTCACACAGATGGTTTCACAAATACTAATTTCCTTTCACACTTTCCTCACTCCTGAGAGGTGTGGATTACATTGACAGGGAAGGAGCAAAGAAACTGAATGGTGAAAAGAAATGAAAGTCAAAAATATGTCCTTTAAACATGCAATCTGAACATGAGATATCCAGGACTCAGCTTTTGAACACGTGCATTGAAGAGGGGAGCTTAGTGCAAATCTCCACAGTAGAACCAATTGTTTTATATCCTAGCTTGACCCTTTCTTCTTCATCTTCCCCCAAGGACTGGTGGAGATCTCCTTCAGAGACCTTACTTTCAGTCTCTCTTCTCAGAAGTACCTATCCCCCCAGCTTCATCAAAGTTCTGCTACTGAAACCATCACCCCCAAACACAAGGTCTTATTTTAGAACCTGCCACTCCTGGGAATTGTCTGAGAGGCACACACCTCCCAGCTGCTGAAACACGAGGCAGGTTGTGTTATTAGAGAGCAATTTGCTGTGGTACAAAAAAGTGAACAATCCCTCTTGCTTCCCCTTTACGTGCATCCCTCCTGCTGCACTGACATGTTTTGCCCCAGATATAATTGGGCTGAAGAGACAAACTATGTCCATACTCTTTGTTTCCTTTGTCTACCTCTCTTTCATTGTCATTATTTCTGTACCAGTCTCCTTATTTTTATGCAAAGTCTATGAAAATGGATTTGTTTAACCATAATAATATGCACTTTCTTCACCACCTTCCCATCCCATCCTTCCCTTTAGGATTTATCATATCAGCTTCTTGAACAGGCAGCTTTCCATCTGCCAGAAGCTCTTGGTGTTTCTCCCAGATATCTAATTGATAAGGTGCTTTCATAGAATGCTGGAGCATCTACTCCTTTATTTTTCTCCCACATTCTAACATTTTGTCTATTTTTTCCTCTAAGTTTTAGTTGAACAATTTTCCTTTCCACGTTACCTAGGTGCCAGAGGATATACACTCAGAGAATGGCTCCATGAGCTCATCTCAAACACCTGACCCTGTGCTAGTCTTCAGAAATGACAGGTAGCTATTAGAGTGAATGTCAGGCTTCAGGCCTGAAAGAACTGGAGGGAACACATTTCATTACTCAAGAGAGAAAATTATCTGAATTTCCATCATATACGAAGCTTTGCAGATGACATGAGACATTTCAGCTGTCAAAGTCAGAAGTGTTTCTAACAAACATGCACAAAATACAGGTTTGCAAAGGCTCGAAACTTTGCTAAATCATGGCTAGATTTTCATGGCAAAACCAGAATATACATAACTGACATGCTCCATTGTGTTCTCTATGGTAAAGCAGTAACACTAAAATAGTTCAAAGAAAAACTCTCTTGAGACTGTTTTAAGAGACAATGGGAAGATGAAGAGTATTTTTTCCATCACTAGAAATAACTGAAATAGGAGAGGGTAGGACCGGTTAGACACAACTCATGCAGCAGAGGGATGTATCAAGAGCTTGCAGCAAATTTGACACATACTTCATAGTTCACAGAAAAGTTTAGGTTGGAAGGGACCCTGGAGATGTCTTGGTCCAACCTTGAAAGTAGGGTTTTACATTAGGTTAGGTAGGGCCCTGACAAGTTAGGTCTTCAAGATTTCCAGTAAGGAAATATTGACCTCTCTGGTCAGCCTACTCTGATGTTTAGTTACTTCCATGGCTATTTTTTTTTTTCTCCTTATATCCAGCTAATTTACCTTGAAGCAACCTCTGCCCATTGCCTCTTGTCCTTGCCCTGCACATCCTTGAGAAGACAGCACCTCTGGTTCTCACCTCAGCCACCTCATCAAAACTGGAAGGCTGTGATTAGATGTCCCCTCTGTACCTCTCTTCACTAGACCTTTCCTCATACATCAGGTTCTCCAACCTCCAGTTTCCTCACTGGCCTGCTGCTGGACCCTCTCAGTTCTTTCAGTGCCTCCACTGAATAGAGCAGTGAGGGGACCAGAACTAGACACAAAGTTCCAGGTATGGCTTAACAAGCACTCAGCAGGGAGGAGCCTTCCTAGTTGAGAGTCCTCAGCCTGCTGGCTGTACTCCTGCTGAGACAGCTCAGGACACGGTTTGCCCTCGTTGCTGCCAGGGCACACAGCTGGCTCACAGCACAGCTCACTGCCCAGCAGGACCCTCAGGGCCTCTTCAGCAGAGCTGCCCTCCAGCCACTCAGTCCCCAGACTCTTTTGCTGCTTTGGTTATTAGGTTTCAGGTGCAGGACTTCATGTTTAGCTTGGAGCCTCCATCCCTGAAGATATTCAAAACCCAACTGGATGTGGCCATGAGCAACATGATCTGACTGTGCTTTGAGCAGTAGATTAACTCAATGGACTCCAGCAGTCCCTTTCAACCCGAATTGTTCTATGCATCAATCACATTTTGGAAGTTTTACATTTTTCCCCCTCCCTCTTTAAACATTCCTCCCTTATTCAATAATATTTTTTACAGTAAAAAGTTCAGTCTTTCAGTTTAACACTTAATATAACAGGAATAGAGGCATCTACATAAACAGCTGGTTTTTAAGAGTAGAGTATCCCTTCTGCTGCAGAACTGTGCATACGCTCAAGTGCTACTACAAATTTACTGTAATAAGTGTACATGGATCTCCATATAAGAACCACCACTAACATGCCTGCAAGTTGCTTTGTGTTATCAGTAGAGATTAAGAAATTATCTTAACTTTCCCCACCATTTATGAATGGACACTTCTAACGACTACTCTGTGCCTTCAAGGTTTAGAAGGATGAGTAGAGTCCTACACAGGAACAGACCCATAGGGTCATTAAAGCATTTTAGGTCCGTCCTTGTAGGAGCTCAAAGTCCTGTCAGCATGCTCAGCCTGTAGATTACTTCACTATATTATTAAGGAAAGAAGATGTTACTGCCTTAATACAATCTTTGCTGAAAGATATTTTGTTTTATTGGCTTGCATGCTGCCCTTTGATGTGCTCAGACTCTATTAACAGTTTTATTACCAGCATAACTCCAATTATTCCTGCAATTTGCTTTTTGGTGCATAGAATGCTTGCTTTGAACAATTATTTTGTCCAGATATTTCTATATTTTAAGAGACATCTGATAATTACTGAAAATCTTACTGTTTGCAGTACAGAACTGAGTAATTTTACAAACAGTTATTCACTTAAATAGGGTTCATTTTAATCTCATCAGCCAAGTAATAGCTGCCGATTAAAGCAATGTCCTTTGTAACCTTCCCACACCAACCAGATGATTTTGCTGGAAGACAAGATATTACTTGAAAGTGTTGTAAACATTTTTTTTAAGAGAATTATATGTCAAAATGGGGAAATATAAGGATATAGTTTTCACAAAAATTTGTTATCTCTGCTTTGGAAGACTCAAGCAAAGGTGTAAAATCCACACAAAATACATTTGGACATCACTTTCAACCTCAAAAAGCAAAGAGTTAACAAAAAACCTGTTAAATTCTTGATTCTTTGCAGGTAAAAATTTGCAAATATTATTCAAAACTAACATAGTTGCAGACATTCACTGAGCTCCTAAGAAAATGCTACAGGGAGATCGTTTTGAAATTTTCAGAAAGAAGTTCTGGGCAATAAAATATGGCCACACTTTTAAAGAACAAGGATAAGGGGAGAAGAGGAAAAGGACAAAATGGTTTAAAATTGGGATTGTTCTCCAAGTAAAAATCCAGTATTTGTGGATGTGACCAGATTTTCAAAGGTATTCATATTTAGCTTTTGTCAAATATGAATTTTTGAGTGAATTTAAGCAGATGAGAAAATATACACTTATTGAGGATATTTAGATCAACTAACAAACAGTGGAAGTAGAATGGTCAACGTAGCAAAACTAGACAGGTTTGAATTTGAGATTTTGAAAAACAGAAAATATAAACATTATACCAAAACCACCAACAACAAAAAGGCAAGGAAGGGGAATTCAAATGATATTCAAATTTGGATGTAAATCAAGTGATATATCTTAGCACAAAAAGCACAAAACCTTAAGCCTAATGATTACATTTTGATAAATGTTCATCCAAATTCCTTTTGAGAATGTCTTTGCACCTGAGAAGCAATGCAACATCACGACTAATTGTAGTAACCCAGATTATTGAGGTCCATAAGGAGACTTGAGTAACTTCTGATTTGTAGTGCAACAATTACGAGCAACACAAAAGGCTGATGTCCTCCACAATAAAGCAGGACTCTTGGACTAAACCAGAAGTAGTAGGCTAGTTCATATTTCCTTAGCAATAGGAATCTTTATTTAGGCAACCTAGCAGTGGCCAGAAAACAGTGAGGAAAAAAACCCCACAACCCAAAGGTAATTGAGTAAATAGAAATAAGCAGAGAAAAATTCTTGTAGGAGTTATGATAATGCCCCCATATATAAATACTTTTATTTTTCAATTTTAGAGTGGTAATTATATTTAATAGTATGGGCTAGCACATACATGACTGTGCAACATTTAATGTTTTTCAAAGTTATTTGGAATTCACTTATCCTGAAGTATTTTGTAGTGAATAACCACTGGTTTAAGGCCAGCTCGATTAGAGACTAGCAACTGCTGTAGAAGAACTAATACCTTATTGCTCCTGCACACTGAGTTTTTAAGCACCAGAAGAACCTGTCCCCTCCTTCCTCTTACCAAACAGGACAACGAATGCACCACAGAATCTCTGGGGGTCTGTTAGTGCCACGTGCCCACAGCAGATCCTATTGCCCAGAACTGTTCATGAAACTGCTGTAGTTGATAGAACAACTGGCCATAAATCACTGGGGTTGTATCACGTAAATCACCATTTCCTGAAACTGGTCTTTAGCGTTCCACAGGTTTCTTCAGGACAATCAAGCAGTGAAAGAAAAAGTACAATGTAGCTCCCCTTGTGTGGTCCTGGCTGCAAATTTAATTTAGTAGATTACAGTTACAAGGGTACTAACAGTCTTTTTCTTGATTATTTTTTATTTTTGTGGATGTATATTATATAACGTATTTAAGACCATCTGTTCCATATGTATTTTTGAGTATCTGAAGTCATCGCTAAACTGTTGTGCAATTTATTTTGCATTTAAAGATTTATGTAAAGCACATAATAATCATACATAATAACAGAAAAAAATTAAATAACAAAAAAACCCCCCAAAAAATCTTATTTTACTTTAATCTTGCTTATCTTAAAACTCAAAAACTTAGAGAAAGCCACAATCTTAACAGAACAATCTCTCATATTGGGAGGATTAAATCAGTAAGTATTGAACGTTATGCCAGACATCATCTGTTCATTTATTTGAAGGATGAGCACACCAGCATTGACAGAGTCAAGTTTCTCTTGCTCCAAGATAGCTGCACCTTGCCAGAGATGGATGAGGGTTATTTACCTCATAAGTGAAAGAGAAGCATGCATGGAACTCAAGATTTTACAAGGAATAGAAGAATCCACATCTGTTTGGAGTTGATGGACTACTGTTAATAATTCAACTATGTCATCCTTAAATTCCCTTTGGGCTCTTGAGTGAACATGTTCTCCGTACTTTGCCAGTGACCATTCTGTGTAGCAGGGGTTGAAGTATCTATGATCAAGTTTATACCCACACCAGAGCATGTCTTCTCTACAGTAAACCCCAATGCAAACGTGCTCATTTCTATTCTCTTTCTTGCACATTTCCTTTATACTCCGTTGTTTGGATGCTCAGGGTCATTGGCAAGTCTTCTGTTCCTGATGGGTCAGAATCTATAAACTTAACTCTCCTGGTTAGGTGTTCTTCAAGCTCTACTTTGCTCTTTCTAATTCTGCTTTAACAACTAATTGGCCAACTGTATAATGCTTTCTAGATTATTGGGATACATTTCAGGTTTTAAAGTTTGATCTCTCATTTTTAGTAACCTTCATGCTGCTACTTAGCCATACTGACCTCCTGGAATGCTCCTGCAAGCCTCTCCTAATAGGTAACAGGCACTGGTACCATCTGCTCAGTATGACTCCAAAGCCTGAAAGAATTTCACTTTTTAAATAGAATCACAGAATGGTTTGGGTTGGAAAGGACCTTAAAGATCATCTAGTTCCAACACCCCTGCCATGGCAGAGACACCTCTCACTAGACCAGGTTGCTCAAGGCCCCATCCCACCTGGCCTTGAACACCTTCAGGGATGGAGCATCCACAGCCCCCCTGGGCAACCTGTGCCAGTGTCTCACCACCCTCAAGGTAAAGAATTTCTTTAGAATTTCCAATCTAAATCTCCCCTCTTCCAGTTTAAAGTCATTACCCCTTGTCCTATCACTACAGCCCTTTGTGAAAAGACCCTTCCAGCCTTCTTGTAGGTCCCCTTCAGATACTGGAATGTCGCAATAAGGTCTCCCCTGAGCCTTCTCTTCTCCAAGCTGAACAAGCCAATTCTCTCAGCCTACCTTTTATCTTTTACAAAAATCAGAAAGCTTGTTATTTAAGCCCTCTTTTAAGTTGGTAAAGCTTTAGTGTCTGGTTTTGGCCTTTTCTGACAGTGCAGGAGCAGCTACCAAGAACATACCCACCCCAGGACACATGTAGAGCTACTGCCACTTTATGTCCTCTTTGTAGGGAGTAATGGAATTAAACATGGCTGTTCTGCACAACCTCTGCCATGAATGGCCAAGGGAAACCAGTACAGCTAAGCTGTCACTTACCTCAGCAAGAGTGTAACGACCTAAATTTACAGGCATCAGTAGTTTTAATTTGATACCAGAATCTGGAATGAACAGATGAGGTCATGTTTCGACTAATGAATGTAATATTACTGTAACTGTCAGGAGGCACTTTTCTGTAAGGGCTAATGCCATTACTGTTATTTATAATAAGAAAATTACTAGAAAAAAAAGCCACCAAAGCAAAACAATGCACAGCAGCATTAGACAATTTACAAAATGACAAATAAACCCACATACTGTCTGGATACTGGGGAGGGGAGCCCATTTTCTAAGGAGGCCAGCTTATTTGCTCATTAATAAACAGTTATTTAGGATATGTAAACCAGAAAATCTCTAATTTTAATTCTCTTAGCTTTGTGCTACCAGTCCTTTTTCTTTCCTTTTTTTTTCCCACCCCCCTTCTATAGTTCACATTGCCCAATACACAGGTTTATGACTTAAGTATAGGAGATAGACAGCCATCTAGGTAAAGTGCTTTAAGGAGGAATTTGATTTGAGCTACATTTCAGCTAAGACATGCAAAAGTGGAGATTTTTAAGAGTTACCTATATTGGGGTACTGTTGGTGATTCTGGATACTGATTTCAATGCAGATAAATCAAAGCTATGAATTTTTTTTATGTTTCTGCTTGAGAGGTAACATTTTCTCCTATAATTCTGCATAAAAAAAGCTAGAAAATGTGCATAGTACAATCTAATAAGACTATGTGCTACTCCTAGACCTTCTCCCAAGGTAAACCAGACTAATGAGAAGGTCTGAAGGGCGAGTTCCCAGTATGTTCTGCCCCCTCTCTGCAACATCTGCTTTTGTCTACTAGATATAAAGAGATTGCACAGGAATAAGGATCTCAGGGTTGATGGACATATTCTTATATCAATATTAGTGTGTGATCAGAGCCTTTTACCCTTTCAAGTGTATCATCCTTTCATAATGAGTCAGGCTTGCAACTTATAATCTTCATTAAAAAACACCAGGTCTCATTTATTCAATATTTAATCAATTTTTCATTGATTCTTAGAGTTCAGAGTTACCCTTCATCTTTTTACCCTGCTTATATTTTGTGAGTGAAGAAGGAAACAAGAGAATTTCAAAGCAGGGCTAACAGTTTGCAATGGATAGCAATAAACATGTATTTTGAACTACTTCAAAATATAACAAAGCAATAAGCAGCTCTGGGAAGAAAGAAGAGAATCAGCATATTTTGAACCAATACCAGCAATCAAATAACTCTATTTGCTCCCCTAACGACCTGTACTGTTTGCTCAACAGTCATGCTCGATGACTAATCACAACTCATGCACATCTACTTCACCACTACTTCATTTACCAGAATGGAGGCAATTGAGGAGGATAATCATGGAAAATAATAAAATACACTTAAAAAAAAAAAAATCAAGCCTAAGAATAAAATTCTGGGTTTCTATTTTCTGATAATATAACTTTAGAAATGATTTCATGACTTCATTTGAAAAATGGGCATAATCTAAGTGAATGGATACAATTCTTTTTTCTCTACAGCCAGAAACCAAGTATTCTTTTAAATAGGAGATAGTATTCATTTCTTTCTCTTCCTCCTCTCTGCACCCAAGGAGAGGGATGAGAGGAAAAGGAGGGATGGAAAAGAACAACATCCTCCCTTCCATTTCCTTATGTTGCATGCAAAGGGCCACACTTCCATCAATATCACAACATGAAGCTGCATCTGTATCTATGCTATTTTTTTTAGCTTCTCAAACGATTCTTATATTTCACATGACTCTTCTACAAAGATGACCATTGACAAGCAACATATAAAGTGTTTCTGAGTCCTTCTACACATAAAGTATGCTATAGGCAATAACATGCTCAAAAACCAATTTACCTCTGTCCCACAATAACAAAAAAAAGGCATCCAAAGCCCCACACTTTCATCCTTCTGCCCTGTTGTTAATCCATACAAGCTTCATAGATAAGGGATGTCCTCAGGTTTTCAGACATCACTATAGCTACTGTATAGGGTCTGGCTGGGATAGACTTATTTTTTACCTATAGCAGCCCTCATAGTGGGACACCATGCTGGAGCAGGGGAAGCCTATGAAGCTCCACTGAGGAGGAAGGAGCAGCAGAAACAACATACAACGAACTGACTGCAACCCCTATTCTCCATCCCTCTGTGCTGCTGTGGGGGGAGGAGGCAGAGAAATCGGGAGCCTGGGAAGAAAGGAGGCTTGGAGGGAAGGTAATTTTAAGATTTGGATTTATTTCTCATTATCCTACTCTAATTTGATTGGTAAAAAATTAAACAAATTTCCCCAAGTTGAGACTGTGTTGCTCATGACAGTAACTGGTGAGTGATCTCCCCTCTGTCCTTATCTCCACCCCTGAGCCTTTCCTTTATATTTTCATTCCATTTCTCTCCCCTTCCCAGCTGAGGAGGGGGGCTGCAAGAGCAGCTTTGGTGGGTATCTGGTATCCAGCCAGGGTCACCTCTTCACAGATATCAGCCCCAAACCAGCAATTAGTCCTTTCAAAGACCCATCATTAAGTTACATGTTGAAAGCAAAGGTATTTTGAGATTTGTTACAGAGAAGAACTTTTGCTTGATGTGGACCTTGTACACATGAGAGCAAACACTGCCACTGTGGTACATCAGTGCTAAGAGTTCAGTACATGTCAGTCCTAAACCTGGATACCAACATTAGAACAGAAATAGGATTTTTGGCAATATGAAGTTACTGGGGCTCTTCTTGTTAGAAAATATTCCCAGGACAATTGCATGTCATTTATTATGTATACATTTTTCATTTAAAGATTCCAAGAGGTCACTGGAACTTAAAGCCTGATCTGTAATTTGATGATAAAAAGCATTAGAGATGCCGTCAAGAGACCTAGACCTACATCCACACCCTTCCACTGCTTGCTGTGTGACCTTGATTAAGTCATCTTTACCAGTTTTAACATAATATTTAATGTTGAGGTAACATAAAGCTAAAGGTGACTGGGTAGAAGACAATGGTAGAAGCAGAGAGACTTGCCCTATTTTAGGATTAGCTATCTTGAAATCTACTGACTGACTTGGGGAGCTGACAACAGTAACTTACACGACAGAATAAAAACCCCTGTGCTTGAATATCTTGTTTTCCATCACAGACAGTGACAGAGAAGTCAGGGAGCCTCACTTCACTCAGTGAATCCTGAATATTTACCCTTAAAAATCCTCACTATTGACAGAGCCTGTAAATCTTGAAGAATTGTGGGAAAAATGTTACATATTCAACCAGTGTCACAATTAGAACCAAGGTATTTAGGATTTTCAGAATTTCTTCAATACTGAGTTAATAAGTGATGGTTAAACATTTGATTAAGCAGCCAATTTTACATGTTTCCAAAATACTAATGTTTAAAAAAACCCCAAACCATTAGCCTTTCGCTTCACACACATTGGGGGTTTTGTGCTCATCTGATAAAAAGTGTGATCTCTCACCTGCATCACTGAGATTTGCAGATATTTCATTGTGCTTTTAGTGCCAGGGTTAGGTTTTCAACCCAATTCTCACTGTATTGTTTGCAAACTTGACATACCAAGAGC
This sequence comes from Brachypteracias leptosomus, assembly GCA_013401335.1. Taxonomy (NCBI): domain Eukaryota; kingdom Metazoa; phylum Chordata; class Aves; order Coraciiformes; family Brachypteraciidae; genus Brachypteracias; species Brachypteracias leptosomus. The sequence continues at coordinate 62,715 of VYZX01030091.1, forward strand.
ACACTCTTCCCAATGAAGAGTGGTAAATAGGCAATGCTTCAGTTCACCTTACCTTGTGAAAGTTCCTGAAATATGCTGCCTTCTCATCTGGAAATTTCTCTAGCCTCCTGGGTCCTTTACTGGAAGCCTTCTTGAAAACCAACCAACAACGCCTGAAAATCTGCAAACAAAATGAATGGATCGTGTTAGCTCTTCTTTAAAGGTGGACAGTGCCCCAAATGCATTCAGTTACAGAACTGACTTAGGAAAAAAATCCAAACAACAATATTTTATTTTAAAAGAACATAAATTATTTCTACACAAGTAATCCCAATTCATCAATTTATAGATATTGATTGTCAGTCCTTTCTAGACTTATTTCTTCCATGCATGCCAAATTTGACAATTCCTGAGATGCAAGCAAATCCATGAACTTTGAATGTGAAAAGAATTATAAATCTGTCATTAGAGAAAGTATTTTCAGAAATCACTCTGTGCATTTCTAGCTTTCACATTTATACCCTATTTCTAGGAGAGTATCAATATCATTGAGAAACTTTCATTACAGCCTTTAACACAACACAGTAACCAGCAGTTAGTATAAGTATGCACAGAAAACACAAGGTTGAAATAAGCACCAATGTGACTATTACTGGACAACATCTAGTTCTCTTGCATAGGTCAATGACAAACTTTCTAAGGAAAAACTATGCAGATTATTACTGTTTGGGAACATGTAGTGAAAAGTAAAATCCTCCAGAAAACACAAACCAAAACAATCTTATAATCTCATTTTATTGAGAAACACACTAGACTGCTTAAAATCCGTTTTTAAGCAAGGAGGGTACTTTATTTGCCAAGCATTCTGATGGTATTGCCATAACCTGAAGTTTAAAATCAGGATTGAATTATCAAGTAAGAATACATTTGCAGTTCAGAGGCAAACTGGTTAGACTATAATATTAATATCTAATTCCTTACTTGCATAATATTTCATAATCTATGAAAACAGTTTATTTCATTCTCCTCTTCAGTACTTGCACAGCTCTATAAAGAATACTATATGGGATTTTATGTAATTATTTCAAGGATACATTGAAACCCAAAAAAACCTCAGTACTGGTTAATGGTTCCATTGGCCATATGTGGCAAAGAGCCTTATTTCTTCAGAAATTCTACAAAATTTAATGTCACAATATAAAAAAAGCAGTACAAATTAATTTGAATCAAACAAACCTCCCATTACAAATAAATAAACAAAGAAACATGAACAGGGAGAGCTAAAATAAGGCGTTCTCCCCTTGGTGTGATGCTGTCTACACTGAGTATAAGCAGCAAATATAGTGTCATTAAAGTAATTAAGCTTAATTAGCCACATTCTGATACAATAATACTGACACTATCCTATCGCCATTATCTCAGATGAATGTTACCAGACACAATAAGTGTTTTCTTTTAAAAACCTACCATTGGACTACAGTATCAATTTGTGTAATTATGAAGACCTTTGGAAGAAAGCAGCATTTAATGAAATCTTCTGCAAGCACACTTCTTACAAAACATTCAAGTTTTAGGCTTTTTCTACTAAGGTTGTAAAGTGGCAACTGTACAACTGCGCTTCCCATCTCAGAAATTACTTCACTTAACCCTGGGGAAAGCAAAGACAATATCATATTTCCTGGAAAAAATGACATTACACTGTGGGACATCATAAACCATCTTTATTAGATAGTACTTTCTTCAGATACCATCTCGGCCATGTTCCAAGCTACTTTACTAAAGCTACACGACTGCTCCCACAGTTATCTCTTGATTAACTCATATTAACTCTTCACAGTGTTATGGTTTGAAAAGTTCCACACAGAAGTAGAGGATATTCACACCATTTTGACCTTACTAAAAAGCAGTAGCACCAACTATCCAGAGGAAGGTCATATTTATTCATTTAATAAAAGTGTTGCTTTTACTAATACTCCTGATTCTTCTGGGATCTGGGTTTTTTTTTTTTAGTCTATGTGTAATTTCAGTTCATCTCTCTTCCTCTGCAGAAAGTCTTTTCCTAAGAAGTTCTTTATCAAGGTAAAAAAACATTGCCTTCATTTCAAATCTCTTACTGATTTCCTTATTTTCATTGCCTGTCCTTAATGGTTTGCAGTCCCCAAAGACAGAAACAGATCAACCTACAGGCTCAGTCACCACTGGCAATGGGGTTTAGCACATATTTTACAAATGACCTGAATTTTGGAGAGCTGGTGATAAGGTAACAGAAGTTTTGGGCTAATTGACAAGTTATTTGAAGGTTGGTGGGGGTTCTTTTTGGTCTTTTTTTCTTAATATATATCTCATTATAATACAAAGTATCAGTTAGATCCAGTACATCAGAAGTACCCCTAATAAATGGAAAACTAGACATGCAAAGTCATGAATCAGATTTCTCCCCATGAGGATGAGAACATTTTCCAGATAAAAGGTCATCTCATGCATACTCTAAAGCAATTCTTTCAGTGACAAATGAGCAGGGTCTCCTGAATGGCAACTTCAGTCTTTTTTTCAGTGGATATCAACCTGGGACAGTGGAAGTGAGACTGAGGGTTTGCAGCTAAAGTGATGAAATCCAAGAGGGAAGCTTCGACCCCCTTATTAGGGGGCTCTTCAAAGTATCCATCAAAGAGGGCTAGGATCTAGTCATCTTTAAAAATGCTCCTTATCAGGGTTTTTCCAAAATTTCAGCATTGGGATAAATTCAAGGCCTTCAGCCCATAGACTGTGGAAACCAACAGCCCTTGCTTTTAAAGGGTGACACTGAACAGCAAGAGGAGGGAACCATAAGCTTTACCTTTAGACTGTTACTGATTCAATTTACTGACATCTGTTTTTTCCAGATCTTTCGGGAGAGAAGAGATCTGAAGAATGGACTGGCTCAAAGAGGACTCTAGATATGGTTTGTACATACCCCAAGGTACATCCTCACATTTGGATTTATCTTTTTTTCAACCTACTTTTAAAGCTTGTATAAAAACATAAAGTTCCACTGCATTTCAGCAGCATTTTAACTTATTACAGCAGCAGACAGTTTGTATCTTGGTGCTTGAAAAAGCATTAGCATATGAATTTACCTATAAATATGAATAAATAGGTGCAGATGTGAGCACACAGCAAACAAACATTTGCCTTTCATAAGGCACCTCATTGTTATACAGAAGCCTACTCAATTATTCACGAACTGTGAGATACTCTTTTATCCCTGGCCTACTTTAGGATGCCATTGGCTGTAATCAAAACTTCTGAAAGACTTCTAAAGTCCTCAGATAATTGGGGAAGCTATTGTGAGAGAAATCAGCATCAGCCCTTTAACAGCAGAGAGAATAAGAACCACTCACAGTGTTGTCTCCATAATATTTAGTATTTCCTGGGAGATTTAAGTGTCTGCTTTTCACACATGCATAGTTGAAGAAATGTCAAATATTTGATCATTTAATCAGTTCTGCAGTATTCTTGGATGAACACTCACTGCTCAGTGAATATGATTTAAAAATTTTCTATTGAGGCAAACACCACAAAGTCTATCCCTATGTCATTTCTTTTTCCTGGAGAAATCCATAAAGATTGCATTAAGTACATGCTATGTTTGGCTTTCCTTTTATTAAAGTATCAATTAGAAGGACCTAAACTTGTTCAGTATGAACTTCAGAAGGATTCTATTGAAACTAACTGCTGAATCCATGGCACAGCAGAACCTCTTTAAACAACACTCTTCCTCTCTCAGTTTTAAAAGATGGGCAAATCAGAAAAAAAATATTCCTCTGGATCCCATTATCTGTACAACTGTGTGTCAGTAAGAGACAGAAGTAACTCAGCACACTTGTGGTCTGCTGAGAGCTGCCTCATGCAATATCATATGGGAATGATTTCCATAGAATCGTTTAGGTTGGAAAAGACCTCTAGGATCATCAAGTCCAACCTTCATCCAACATCTCTCTGACTCCTAAACCACGTCCTGAAGCACCACATCTACTTGTTTTTTAAACCCCTCCAGGGATGGTGACTCCACCACCTTCCTGGGCAGCCTGTTCCAGTGCCTGACCACTCTTTCAGTAAACAACTTCTTCCTAATGTCCAATCTAAACCTCCCCTGGTGCAACTTGAGGCCATCACCTCTTGTCCTGTCATTAGTTACTTGGGAGAAGAAATCAACACCAGCCTCACTACAACCTCCATTACAATGTACGAGCTTGCAGGGGAGAGTAGCCTCTGTTCCCAAGGATGAACCCTGAGTAGCCTCATCTCGTTAGCAAAAGAAAAGGATTCCAGACCTGGAACAATATCATTTTATCACCCCCACATGATTTCTGAAGTCTTTCCAGCCAGAAATTTGACTTCCAGTGCTGCTCCATTTCTAATCTTTAGAGATATCTTTTTTTATATTTTACTTGAAATACTGCAATAGATCATGATGAAAATCTCTGCACAATCTTCTTTTCTTACTTTTTCTTTCACTTAATTCACCTCTCAGGACCTTTCCAGCATGTTCATATTTTTTAATATTCTTGACTAACATATGCAAAAGTTTGGCCTCTGAACAGATCATTATTCTTCATGCTCATCTCATACAGCTCTGTTGTATTGTTGCCATGGTTGTTCATAATAAATCCATTAAAAGACATATTACAGGAAATCCATTGGCTAATCCAGTTTTTTAGAAAGAAGAAAAACTTTTTCCTATTCCTAAAATAATTGGTTTACAGAGGGAATCTTGCATATGGTTTTCAATTTTCCAGAGATTTCTAAAGCCTTCTCCTAGTCATTCACAATAGATGCTTTAGGGATTAATATATTTTTTTATCCAAAGTCGTAGCTAAGAAAGCTTTGCCAGTCATTGCTAATATTTAGGGAAGCAATTTTTATAGGCAAGTCTGTACATATTATTCCAGGAATTCTACCTCACACTCAAAAAAACCCCCAACAGAAACAAAAAAAGTCTCATCCATCTTTTCCTTTTTCTTCTAATAATGCCAAAAAAGAAATCTACAACACTATAAACTTTTTTCTTTCCCCAAACCACTTAAGATGCTCTGAAATCTATCCTGCCCCTCTACAAAAGACAGTACAAATGGCATGGAGTTCTGGGGTATATTGAAAAACCATCTAATTTTCTGCCACTAGCTGTAGAAACATTTGTCACTTGAGAGAAGCAGCAGTGAGTCAGCTCCTAGATACCAACAGAAGCCATCACTGACCAGGATGGGCACCTAAGCATTGCTCATGGGGTTTTTTGCTAACATAACCCATCAAATGGTTCTTCCAGGAAGACATCTATGTAATAATATCCAGTCCTGCATTCACATCTTGTTATCTGAAGGAAAGGCCAGTTGATTTTTCCTCCCTGACTTTCCACGTGTAGTGCTCTCCTGTTAGACAACATCTGCAGGGTATGCATTAAAAACAGTAAGCCAAGAATATCTTCAAATTTACTTTGCTAGTTATCTCCATTAAAAATAGATACTGATTTTTATGGGGTATGTGAGAGAAATGCAGTATGTTGTGAGCTAAAATATCTTGACTCACAAATCAAAAAATGTACCATTCATAGTAAGAAAAATAAAAATAGTTGTCACAGTAAAGTCATATTTAACCACTGTTTTGACACCCAACACTTTTTGATTTTTTCTGTGTGTATTTTGGCAAAGGGAGAAGAGACGGGGGGGGTGACACCTTCCTGCTTCAGTGGAACTACACTTGTCATGCATTCAAGTAAAATTTAAGAGACACTGAAAAGCAGTTATTATCTGTAAAAAGGCCCAAGAGGAAAACGGGAAGACAAAACCATTCATGCCTCAGCTGAAGAGCAAGTAACAGGATAGAAGCTATTACCAAGCAAAGTCAACAGAATGAAAACAAAACAAAACAAAACAAGACACCTCATCGTTGCACTCCCCCTCCTTGAGTTACCAACATCTTGCATTAAGAAGACAAAAGCAAGTCCTGCTGTAACACACCTGCCATCCCTCCCACTACCAGGTTTCTGGGCACCTTTGAAATTAAGGTGCCCTAGAAATGATGTTTTCCCTGTCTTGAACTGCACTGATTTCACTATCTACTGTTTTGAAATACAGTTACCCCTGCACTAAGTGGGTGCATTTTGGGTGGCAAATTTGGATCCGTATGAAGAAGCGAGAGAGGTGGAACAACACCACACAGCACTGAGCTCCCAAATTAGCACCAAGGGTGCAGAGCAGCAGGGAATTGAGGCCAGCCCCTGCTCCTTTACCACACCACTGGGACCTCAGATATCTCCCAGCAGCAGAGCAGAGATCTCCACAGTCATCTGACATCACCTCCCAAACAGGAGGAGAGGCAAAAATAACCCACAGCCCTGCTCAGAAGAATGAGGTTACTTGCTTCTGTCAGCAGCTCTGGGATGTGGGGCCAGGACTTTGCCACAAGATACAACAAGCCTTGGGAGGTTTTCCTTTTTATTGATTCTAACTCTCCACTTGGCTCTTGCCTATTTCAACATCTTTTCTTCAAACATTACCAAAAGTACCTACCACAAAGCAATTACAATAAAAACATAGTTCAAACTGTAAAGCCAGGATTAAAACCCCCACAAATATATCCCCAAAAGATCACTAGTAATGTCTTTATTAAAAAATGCTGTCTGAAGGTGTGAAAGGAAGGCTATCCAACAGGGAAACATTCCTCATATATGATAACCTTGCCTGTACCCTTGAGCTTCATTGGTTTGGGTTAATTAGGAAGCAAGGTTAAACGTCTAGTTTATAAACCTTGTGCTATGACCTTCTGCAACACAGTAGAAGACAATTAGGCCTTAAATTATTTTAGTGCCATAGTTCAAATCCTAAAATTTCTGATAGTATTTTTTTATTATTCTTATGTTCCAGACTGCAAATCTGCTGGCATTTAAAGTTAGGAATAGAAGAAATATAGAAACATCTGCTACAAACTGTTTCATCTCAGATTAGATCAATCCTTGCAGGCTTGATTGCAGTCAGGGAGAATTAGGATGGTTAGAGAGAGATGATTAGGGACAATTCACCCAGTTATAGCATACATACGTCATCTTTGTGCTGCCATAACGTACCATTACAGATTCATATGGATGTTTAAAATATACTATAATTTATGGTGTTACAGTCACAGGCTATACATGTAATCCATAAAAAGATTTATTTTATTATTAGAGATTTCTGTGAAATGAAAGCACACCATAGTAATTTTCCAACTATTCCTATACTAACTAAACTACTGTGTTTATAAACACTTTAGCCATGGAATCTAAAGTCTGGCTTTTTTTTGGTGTTTAAAAAAGAGCAGGGGATGCATTTCTGGAAAGATTTGCACGTTGTATTCCTGTGCAAAGAGTTATACGATTTTATCAGGCCTTAAGTACCAACAGCTTAAAAACTCAGCACCATTACTTTGCTTTGAAGGGCCAGAAGGGCAATTGAAGGACAGGAGGACAGGCTACACAAATATTCATAGAATCATAGAATGGTTTGGGTTGGAAGGGGCCTTCCAAGGTCATCTAGTCCAACCCCCCTGCAGCCAGCAAGGACATCTCTAACTAGATCAGGATAATGCCCTCAGTCCTCATAGTGCTCTGCAGAGCAGCAGAATTTATCACTTATATCTGAATTGATCTTATGGTTACTTAATATCAGTTCTAGTAGCCATTTTTTGGCTTTCTGTATTTCTTACTCAGTTTTGGCAAGACTAAATCCAGTGATTCTTCTGAAGGAAAACTAACACTGCTTGTTTCATGTCTGGCCTCGGAGTAGATGACAAAAAAGCCCCAAAAGAAACCACAACAAAAACATGGTTACAACAGTGGTAGCAGGCATCCAGCAGGAAAACCTCAGAACTTGCATTATTTTTGAAGAAACTATTATGCCCAAGAAACCTCAGGCAATTCACTGAGCTTAAGCTGAATGTGTAGCAGCTACTTACGAAAAATTATGTAGCCAGAATTTTTATCCAAGTTCATATCTCCTCCCACAAGTACTTTTCTAAATCTAATTGGAAAAACATACCAACAGAGAAAGTTATGTTTTCATTACATTTAATATCAAATTTGAGTAACTTCTTAAACTGAACTGGAATAACTCACTTACTTAACTCATTGGTCATTTTTTTCAGTGGAAATTCCAATTTTTCCCCAATTTTTACAACACCAATTAGTTACAAGTAAGTATAGTCCACTTGAATATTACAAACCACAAAAGCTGGTTTGATATTCTACAATGGAAAATAGTATTTACAGAAGAAAAGTAACAACTCCTTTCATTAGTTCTTAATCATATAGTCATATACTAAAATAATAGAAATATTACCGCAGTAAAGCTTAATTTTTTACTCTTTCATAGATGAGATAATTAAGCTGAAATTCAATATATTTTACACATATTGACAGTCATCACTTTGTTCTTGAAAAATTTAAAGACATTTAGCATACCCACAAGGGAACTTAAACCAGGTAACAGACAAGTTACAGTTATTGAGATAGATTTCTTATTTAAATCTTTATCAAGCAAAATTCAGACCTTTACACACAATCTGAAATAATCGAAAGATGGGATCTATCTGCTCAGATCCTTTCATGTTAGGAAGGTGGGATAAGTGTTAAAAAATCAAAACCATGCAATGGAATACCTTAAAATGAAGCAGAGCTTCTGAACAGAAGAGGAATCACAAACATCTGTTCTATACAACTGAGGGACAAATACTCAAATCATTTTTAAAGCTCCTATTCAGAGGGTTAGAAGATCAAGTTCAGCTTCAGAATCCAAAATTATTCCTTAGGTTTAGATCAGCTACATTATCACACAGAATACTTTCTTAGAGTCATCACAGTCCTCAAGATGCTGCTGTTCTGACTGATAACATAAGTGGAAACAGTATTCTTTACATGGGATGTAATATAGCTGAGCACAGCACTGTCTGAAGCACTTTCCTCAAAGCATCATAGAATCATTTAGGTTGGAAAAGACCTCTAGGATCATCAAGTCCAACCTTCATTCCAACATCTCCCTGACTTCTAGATCATGTCCCAAAGTGCCACATCTACTCGTTTGTTGAACACCTCCATGGATGGTGATTCCACCACTCTTTCAGTAAAGATCTTCTTCCTAATATCCAATCTAAACCTCCCCTGGCATGAAAAAGCTTGAGGCCATTACCTCTTGTCCTGTCACTAGTTACTTGGGAGAAGAGACCAACACCAGCCTCGCTACAACCTCCTTTTAGGTAGCTGTAGAGAGCAATGAGGTCTCCTCTCAGCCTCGACTTCTGTGAGCAGAATACAAGTGCTACTGTGTATTTATGTAGATGTATAATTTGTAAAAACAACTGATCCTCAAAGTAGAAAAGGCAAGTTAGGGTCTTTTACTCTTGAATGATTTTTGTCATTTCTATATATACCTAGAAAACCTTGCAAATCCAGCTACACTGATATATATGGGTGAAAGCTCACTGTAATCCACAGGTGCCACTATTAAATGCCTGGTCACAGTCCCAGGCACACACACAGGCATGAAGTCTATGCAACATGTTTATGTACAGGGAGACTAAACAATATATAAGTGCCAACGAAGAAGAAAAGCCCTTCAAACATACTGTGATGTATTGTACTACAGAACAGAGTAGAGATTCTAAAAATGGCATTTATCCATGACATGTCATTCAATAAACCTCTGAAGTATCAAGCTGTATGAATCAATCAAGTTGTTTTCCTACTGTCCTGGTTTGAGCTAGAACAGAACTAATTCTGTTCAGTGATTTTACTTTTCAGCTCAGTCTCTTCTAACTGCACTAATCCTTAAGACTCTTTCCCTTATTCCCTTTCTCTTCCCCTTTGGGAAGGGAGAAGGGTTAATAGAGGGCAATCTGTCTTTCATCTAGTTGTTGGCCCAGCACTAACCCTTGACACCTACAAACCAAATATATTCTTTTTTATGAAGTTACATATTCTGCTTTGGCTCTCAAGTATTATGATGTTTGGTAGATTTTACAGAGAAATTCATCTTATCTAGAAAAGAAGGTGTTCTGCAAAATGAAGCCTGCAGTAGGATTCAAGCAAGACTCCACAAACAGTGATGATCAAGAGGATGTCTAATATCAATGCTCATTTTTTGACATTTGATCACCTGAATTACTGTCACCTATGGGTTAAAGCTTCTCCTGCCAAAGAATCACAGTTTTAACAGATGCTAGTGTGCCCCCAAGGACCTTCATTACATCTTACTTTTAACTTAATTCAAGGGGAGGAAGATAAATTAACAGCTCATGATAAGTGGAAATAGTTAAAAGCTCAGAGTTAGCAATAATCCTCTGCAGCAGGAATAAAATGGATCCTAAAACTGAGTACTGCAGTGAAATTTTCTGCAATATTCATACATAGAACTACCTGGAATTTTTAAAGTAAAAAGCCAAATCAAAAATCAAACCAAACACTCCCCAAAACATCCACCATTAGCTCTGGGTCTGAAGAGTTTAAGAACATGTATGCAGATGGAACGAAACATATTTCAAATACTTAATCCATTTGTATTAGTGACTTACCCTCTGTCACTCTTGTGCTACTTATTTTACAGTGTTTCCTGAAAATCTCTGCTTAAAGGTGTTCCCAGCCTGCTATTACAAGGCATCAATATTGCACTGACTGAACACATAATCCAAAGCAAGGAAGGGAGAAGAAAACAAACACTTTTACACACAACTAAGAGGATTTGGAAGAAAAAGCTATAGCCCTTAGCTCTTGTAACTATCAGCACCAGTTCTGTTCAGCTTTTGTTACAACAGCTAATTTTTAACAGATAAAGGCAGCTTTGACTTGAAGAAAACCAGCATGAAAGAGCTGCTCTAAAAACTCAACTGCAGCTGGTGTGTTATGATCCCGGGCAGGATGTTCTGGGGGGAAATGTGCTCCTACCAGGGATTAGAAATCATGTTGTTATAACCCCAGGGAAATAACACAGAGGAAAAG
>VYZX01030091.1:81802-109347 GCA_013401335.1 Brachypteracias leptosomus
ATAGAACCCTTCCCCTGAGTGCACACACACAGACAGCCAACCAGAAACTTCAAAGTACATGACTGCTGGCAGAACTTTGCTAATTTCTTGAATTTAGTGAGGAGAACTTGTGTTTACAGCTTACTGGAGAGCAATCATCCTGTCTCATGGGAACTGAAAGGGTAGGACAACTGCGTATTTATGGAAGACCTGCTGTAATTTGACATCCCTGTTGAGCACCCTCCTTCCTGGTTTGAAATAGTTTTCTCTCTAATCACTTTGAATAAGGCACAGAAATTGAAACTCTCAAAATTCAGACTGATCACCTATAGAAAACAGAAAATAAAAAAACTTTATGTCCTGAGGTATTAAAATCATCTCAATTAACTCATCATTAATATCAAGGTTTGGTGTATTTTGATTTTTTCCGTGTATAGATACATTAGCCCAATGATTTCTCCTTCATTCATCTCTCTGTGTTGGATCTGGCAATAAAGCACAAATGCTGAACTGGTGGCATCACAGCCATTGCCATAGCAACACACCAATTTCCCAAGCATCATCATGGCTCTGCTGTCACTGGAGGCTGAAAGAACAGCAAGGCTGAGGGAATGTCTGTCAAGCATTCAAACACAGCACTAGCTTCAGGTATCCTCTTAAAACAGACCAAACTCTACAGCTTCAGCTAGAATACTGGCACAAATACTTTTAAAAAACAAACAAACGTTTGGGTTTGGTGGTTGTTCTTTAAATCTATCTTAACATAGAAGTTCTTTAGATAATTCCAGTAAACCTCAAACAGTGACTACTTCAAAATAGATACCTATTTTCATTGTTCAGCCTCATTCCTTATATCATTTGCATAACAACATAGATTATCTCAATAGCAGATGACCTCTTCATGTGCTTTACTGCAGTAGCACTCAATACAGCCCTTAGAGGATACAAAACCACAATGTATACTGGGTTTTAAACATGAAGTTAATTTAAAACTTCTTTGCCTACTGCTGACATTCATTATTTCCTAAACAACACTAATAGAAAATTGATATTCACAAAAGCATAGGTTTCATTATTAGTTAAACAAAAAGGCTCCGGAAGAAAGCTGCCACATTAATAATAAGACCATAGTTGCTGAAAATACTTGTAAAATGAAAACAAATAAAAAACCACTTAATACCACCTTTTTTAGTGAGAGATCTGAACTCTGGTGAAATTTAAAAATTTCATGCATTTCCAAGAATGCCCCATAGAGTATATTTCGCAGAAGAAATCTTAAAGCTAATAATAATAATAAAAAAATCATTCAACTACAAATTACTATGTCTTTAAATACAACCAAGCCAATTAATCACGGTGCTCTTATCAGAGCATTTTAAATATATTATACATTTACAAGGTGTCTACACAGTAACTACCTTGTAATAGAAAGTAAAAAGCCAAGGGAAGGAAAATTAGCAGCACATTGAACTAGTGCCTGTTTTCTGTAGAGTCTCCTCTTTTACAGGATTGCTCTGAATCAAACCTCCACACTTTCCTTCTTCCCAACTCACTTCTTTACAATTCCAGCCCACCACATGCCTACCCAAGAGACAACATGGTGGTTGTTTTTTCTCAAATCCTGTAATCTTTTCAGGGCTTCACAACAAGAAAGGAAAATCTTGATAGATTTTTACAGGAATCAAATGATTCCAGTGGCACCCAGTCAGGTCATCCTAAACAGCCAGCAATCCCACATCTAGATGATCTAATACACTTCTGGGTCTAAAGGAAAGCCCTGCAATAGAAGATGGGTCTAGAACCAAATTAAGACATTTCTGTCAGTCAGGAGAAGAGAAAAGAACAACATGGATCTTTTTTCCAGTATTATGTATCACACAAACCCTGTTTTGATGTTTTTATTCACAGTGCTTGGCACCTTAAAAGAGAAAAAGCTACTGCAAGGAGAAAAAGAGAACTGTTATGATGGCTGAAAATGTGTTTGTGATGCAAGGTCATGATTTGCAACCCATGCTTTATCTAATAGTGAGGAAATATCAACACAAAACATAAGTAAATTTAAACTTTATTCTTAATGTATACGTCTGGAAGAGACTTGAGCTGTGCTATGAGTCTACTCCATTTACTGCATACTTCCTATTCCATAGGATCATAGAATCATTTTGGTTGGAAAACTCCTTTAAGAACATCAAGTCTAACCATTAACCTAACACTGCCAAGGCCACCACTAATCCATGTCCCTCAGCACCACATCTACCCAACTTTTAAATACCTCCAGGGATGGTGAGTCAGCCACTTCCCTGGGCTGCCTGTTCCAATGCTTGACAATCATTTTGTTTCCTCTTTTTCCTTATTTGCTGAGCCCTACCTCCTCCTACCCCACCCTCTCACCCTCCTGTTTCCTCCAAATTCAGCTCAGCACTATGAACTCATTCAACCCCATTGCTTTTGTTCTCACTGCACTCATCTCAGACTCCAGGCATATATTCCAAGCCCAAAGTTAACCCTCGCTCCAGTGCATTTCCCACCTGCCCAGTCTAGGAAAACAATGAGCAGCTCTCTCCACTTTCTTGCTTGAAATTCCTAGAGTTCAGAACCTCCCTCCTGCCACACTGCCCAACTCACCAAAGCACCCTCTATTCATGTGCCCAGTGCATTGAAACGTCTAAAAGGTGCAAGTATTTACCTAAGAGAGAACAGCAATAATGTACTGCTGTCAAAGGATTAATGTTTTCAACTATTTGGCTGTAAACCCACAATCTCTGAACTTTTCCTATTCTGTCTTACAGCACCACTTATGCTTTTTACTTCCTTGCTTTTAGAAAAGTACCTTTCACAAGAGGGGACTGAGTAAGGATTGTTGATGAGGAGTAACCTAGGAGAATAATAAGAGGGTAATAGTTCACCTCCCTCTTAGTTAGGTCTCAGTACAGAGGATTGATTCAGATAACCTCACTAATGTGAAATTTCTCTTTTGTTGCCTGTCAACAATTTTAGTAATTTCTACACCAGCTGAAAGAGTCAGGGTTTGGAAAGTGTGCCCAGTTTCCTTAATGTTCTTTGAGAAAAACTTTGCAAAAGCAGCCCAGCCAAAGAGCCTTCTTAGAAAAGAGTCTGTAGAGAAGCTGAGCTAAAAAAAGATGAAATTTTCTTCTGATACTGCTCCAGAGTCCACAACCACTGCCACCTCTCACATTGCCACAATCCATGCGCATAAACCAGTGGGGACACAAAGCTGAAGACCTACCCACCATGCTCCATATCTACTAATTTGTGATTGCCCACCTTTCTCATGAGACTGTAAACCAGCTCTATAAACAGATGTGTCACATAACTTCTCCTGGCCTTTTTTTGCCTGTACTCTAAGGAATGGAATCGCATTTGCCCTACCTTCTATTTTATCTTCCCTGTCTGTTGAACGCATAGGACAAGGCATTCTTGCCTTAACTGTTCCCTAGATTTGTTGTTGCTATAGCAGTAGATTTAATTTTCTATTTCAGACGTGCAACACTGGGAACTATAAATACAAAAAAAAAGCAACAGTAAAATCTTCACACATTCAGCTTTGGTTTTGCCTCAAAAGTTTAACAAGACTCAAATACTGTAACTAAGAAGAGATATTTCAGGTACTACAGATGTACTTGCAAATATTTATTCATCTTCTTCCCTTTTATTTTAATCTAAGACATAGGCCCCTGATCTGGCAGCTGTGGTGACCCAAGAGCCTGAGAGGGAAGTCAGGATTATGTTGTGAGAGCAAGATAATAACTTCATGCAAAATGATTCTCGCTACATTTTTCTAAAGAGCAAAATCATTAAAAGTACAGCATAATGCTCTGTAATTATAATCTAAGTCATTTCCCCTGTTAAAAATACATTCTAATTGCTTTAAGTGAAAACACATCATTATAACTTCCCTTGAAAGGGGAACTAATAAATAGATTAGCAAAATCCTACAGTCAGTACATTAAATCATGTTTATTCATTCAGCTGAGACTGGAACATGCAAAGTACATCTTCTTATGGAAAGACACAATTAGGGAGAATGGCTGGCTCATGGGATTAGCCAAGGGATTTTGAGTTTTCCACATCGAGCTTGATGGTGTGAATCCTGCCCAGCTTGGCGTTGACTGAAGCTTATTACCATCTGCTGCCTGCTCAGTGTCCTACATAAAACAAATTGGTTGTCTTTGCCCAATTCCAAGCTCACAGGTGTCAGGTATGACAGCAAGTGACAGTAATTAGCACACCTTCAAGCAATGTTGGTGAAGATGCAGGAGATTTCAGAAGCATAGCAAAGATGTTTATGTAATTTGGTACGAGCAGTCTACCAAGGCCACAGGGTGGTAGAATGGGTATTATCTCCACTCTTCACTGTGCTGCTGCCAAATCACTGAATATAGATGATTACATTCTTGCATAAAACTTTAAATATCTAATTGCAATGGATTTAAAAATCACAAGGAAGCAAAATGGCAATACCACTTTTTGACACAGAATCACAGAATGNTTAAAAGGAGGATTTTAAAAGTTAAAATATAGTTGCTATAATTAGCGTGGCTGTACTTGGAGTCTTAGAAAACCAGTTTGGTGGGTACAATGAATTATTACAGTTTCTACGACCCCCAGAGCAGCTGTGCAGGCAAGAGAGAAACCAAGAGAGTTACGGATTAAATTATCCAGGTCTCTTCTTATTAACCTCGAGGTGAAGAGGCCTTTCCTTGGGTCATCTCGGTAATCTCAGAGATAGCTTTGTTTTGGGAAACAAGCAGTAACTCATGTAAACAGCAAACTAACAAAGTGACAGAGTAATTACCTCAGCAAAGCACTGTGTCGATACTATGAATTATGGTAACATTAAGTATGAAATTAAAAGGATAATGAATACCTACCATGTACTTCACTCTCTAGCAATGAGTTCCTAGTCAAGCTAGTTATTTGCAACCACAGTCAACATTCTAGGGGCTGTAAAAGCTTTCCAGGAAATCTGGCCTGGTGAAATCCCCTGTATTTCAATGTATGTTTCAGTTTCAGAATAGATGAAAACTTGAAGTTTTCAAAGTTATGTAAGTTTTGAAGTAAACAACTAGAAACTTTTCACTTTCCAGCTAAATTTTTCTCCACATTTTCTTACATTGTCCATTATGCGACTCCCACAATAACACAACCTCTGTAGGTCAAACTAAACTTTGTATCACGGGGGATGAATTATTGAAAGGAAAGCCAGGAAAGGGAAAAATAAAAATTCAATATTTATTTTCACATCTAAGAAAAGCAAAATAAAATATTTGGTTTCAATTTTTAAATTCAAATTGGAAATTAGAAACATCAATTTAAATTTACAGCTCTTCTCTAATTTCTTATGAAAAAATAATTCCTATAGGAATTGTATTTCTTTAAAAAGGGTATTAGGAGAAGCTTTGCAGGTGGCTTCTAATTGTTGTATCTGTCAGCTCCATAAACACTTCTCATTTTGCTCATTTCATTCCAGTGGTTTTCCATAAAGCAAACAAAACCAGTCAGATTTGAAATGTCTTTTTTTTTTTTTTTTTTTTAAATACTAAATTTGAAGCTTTTCTTGAGTTTTTATATAGCTTTTAAAATATTTAAAATGTTCATCAACTTTCCTTTGGTCTCTTGCATAAGGATGTCCTTTTTTTTTGCTACGATTTCCATTTATATCAATGGAAAACTTTCCGTTTATTCCAGAACACAATCAAGCCCTTCCTGTTTGCAGGAGATACTCTGAGATATACTGAAACCTTCTAGGAAAGGTTAACCTCCTAAGGTTTCAGTCCACAGAGATTGTGAGTTTCCTTTCCTCCAGAGGACAGCCAGTCATCGAGCTGAAGCATTAATGGGAATCATCTTGCTCTTCAGACCCACGTCCCTCTCTGGATGATAAATGACAGCTATTAGGTAGTCTGCTTGCTCATGACAGAAAACACAAATCTAACGAAACCTGAAAAATGTGGATTTTGACAGGACAAAGAGCCACTCTGCCAAGTTCCATGAGTATGTACACTGGGTTTCATGGGTATTTTGTACATATCATTAAAAATAAAAAAAATGCAAATAATAAAACAATGATGTGCATATATAGATAGTAAAATATAGCAAAACAGCTGTTGATTTCCTGAATCTGAAATGAGTTATTCTGTCCTACGGAGCTTAGTTCCCAACAAAACAAAAATATTGACTATCTGTTCACAATAGACAAGCCTTCTGGAAGAGTAGATAGAATTTATAATTCACTGAGCATCTTTTTTAAAGCAACAAGAAATCAAAGATAACAGAAAGAGAAGCACAGGAAAAATGACTGTGTAAATTGCAGTGCCTTCTAGTTAGGTATCTAATTAGTCAAAATGAAAAATAGAGATGGCAACCTGCTTAGTTTAGCAATTTGATTTACTCTGATCTGGAGCAGCTTCTGCATATTTTACATGTCACCTTTACAGCAGAAAGGTTATCTCACCAACAGCACTTTGAATTCACTCTGCTTCCTGCAATAACTAAACACAGGGCTTCCTCTGTGTATTTTTCTGCTTCCCTTTGACACATGATAAAGGTTAATAATATATTAAAGATCAAGTTAATAATGCTGAACAGATTCAATAGCTGTAAAAGTATCTCTATTTCCTACTTCCCTTCAGACAATGGAATTTTGGTAGCTATAGAGAAGGTTCCTGTTGATACCATCCCTCAGCCCATTTAGCTACCTCTTCTTTCTCATATACATAAATTTGCATACAGAACCTCCTGACAGGCATAGCCAGGCTCCATTTAGCTTCAGGGAGATTGACTGCAAGAAGCAGCTCTAGCTGTATAAATATCTGCTGATTCAAACTTTTTACCAAAAATGCAAGAAAATGTCATGACTGAAATAATTCATGCTTCAACTTGCTGTAATTACAGGGCACAATCCAGCCCTGTGCAGAAAGCTGACACTTGGTTAAACAAGGTTCTCTGGTCTCACTTTGACAAGTTATTTGGGATATAAGTCTTTGCTCAGACTTTCATTACAGTTCTTCATAGGATACAATTCCACTCTTGGTCTGAAGGACTGTGCCCATTTGTACAAAACTACTTATGCTTTGTAGTCCTCGTAGCCCAGCATTTACATGTTTATTTAAAAAAGGCAAAAGAGAACAAAATATATAAAAGAGACTAGTTCATGCTGCTAATAAACTTGTGTACAACTCAAAGAGAAAGGTTCTATTTCCTGAATATTATATTATAAATTGAATTCCATCAGGGAAGGTTTAATTACATGTTTTCTTAAAGTTTAATAATACTGTTAAGATGTAATTGCAGTGTTGTAATTAACTTTCACAATTAAGAAAAATGATTTTTTTTTAGTATTTGTCAACAATTCAAATATTGCTACTAACGTGGTCTTTTTAAATGAAGATTGAAAAGAAAATCTTGTCTATATGACAAGATTATGCAATGGATTTGACTAACATCTTCAAATGGACTTCATTCTTAAAATGCAGATGATAATACACTTTGTGGAAAATTAAAACCCAAACATTTTTAATGCAGAATTTTAATTTGCATCCAATTCTAACATATTTTAGGAGAAAGTTCTTTTAATATGAGGGCGGTTGATCACAGGAACAGGTTGCCCAAGGAGGTGGTGGAGGCCACATCCCTGGAGATATTCAGGGTCAGGCTTGATGGGGCTCTGAGCAGCCTGACCTAGGTAGAGATGTCCCTGCTTATTGTAGGTGGGTTGGACTAGATGACCTTTAGAGGTCCCTTCCAACCCAATACATTCTATGATTCTATGATATTTTAACCTGTATTTTGGAAAGATACAGAATTCTAGAAAAGTGACAAAGAAGTCACAACATGCAGATCGCAGGTTTTTGTTAATGCCCATTATGATAAAAAAGGAAAAGAGAAAGCAATAGTGAGAAATTATGAAATTTCTTAGTCCAAGACAATTTGGTTTTTATAAAGAAACTTAGTGATACATTGTAATATTTTGACAGCTGTGAATATCAATCAAGAACACCCATCCTAAAATACGCGCAAGTCAACGTTAAGTCGGTTGGAGAAGTTGTCTCAGCTTCCTCCTAATGCAATTGAGTTTGGCTTGTGCAAAACAGGTTTCAAATAGAAAAATTACATTCTGCATTGTAAGAGGCCAGTGGCTCGCTGTTTGCTTTGTGATTAAATGGCACAGGCACCACTATAATGAGGCAGTCTATCAAAGTCCTCTACCTGGTTGTTTACACTCCATGAGCCGGTATGAATGAAGGTTTTTAAAGTTTTCATTAAGCCCTTGGCTGTTGTGCATGCACAAACACAAAGCCAATTATTTTAAAGGTACACGGGTTTTTACGCTTTTTATCTTTCTTGAGAGCGTTATTGCTGCTGCTTATGCTTCACTGAGCAATACAAATAGGGACTAAATTCCTGTCTTTCTAGCAGTTTGTTACAATTATCCTATTTGCACGTAAAATATGCTCTAATATGTAGGCATCAACATCTTAATTTGAATTTTCAATTGCAACAGTAAATTCAGCAGGGCAGAGAATGTTTAATGAAATTACATAGATATTTTAAAGAAAAATATTTAGCTAGCTGAATATGTACATTCCTGTATGTTATTTCCCTTCTCTAAATCATTTCACTTCAGAGGGGGAAAAAAAAAAAAATCTTATTTTTTTTTTATTTGAAGAGAAGAGTATACAACAGACCAGTGTATATGTATCTACCCAGCAACCCCACCTTCCCCCGGTGTCTTATTCTATTATTGTTTCCTCCATCTGTAGAATGGTTTCCTCTCTTCTTTCTTCTATTCCAGACCCTGATCACGTAAACAGTTCCACAAAGACAAATTCATTTTTTGAGGACTTGATTTAAAAAAAAAATATTGCAATATTTGCTGAACTAATTTCTGAGCTGACAAGGAAGAAGTGTCCTGAATTCCAAGAGTGGTGAACCAAGTGATTCATACTTTCACATTTTCTTCAGGTGAGGGAATCCATCCCGAAACTCAAGCCTCCTACAATATACAACATTCTCCTATGTTCAGTGGTCACATCCACAATTTTTTTTTCATTTTTACATTCCTTCAGCATTTAAGTGTTTAGTATAATGTCAGACTTTTTTTCTCAAGAAAAAAATAAAGCCAAATTACAACCTAAGGCTGCCATTTTTTTAACATAATCATAAATGCTTTTGCAGATACAAAACAGAATAAAAGATGTTCTGCATCATGTGTTTCAGGGGATTTATCTTAAAGGACTCCTTACATAAATATATTTACCCATAGCTATACTTTGCTATGGTCCAAACAGGCACTTCATCAGTAAATTTGGATGCTCCAAAACCTGGA
Source organism: Brachypteracias leptosomus (assembly GCA_013401335.1). Taxonomy (NCBI): domain Eukaryota; kingdom Metazoa; phylum Chordata; class Aves; order Coraciiformes; family Brachypteraciidae; genus Brachypteracias; species Brachypteracias leptosomus. The sequence continues at coordinate 91,131 of VYZX01030091.1, forward strand.
AGGCTAAATTCAAACACTCTTGAGTTTTGGAAGAACAGCTTAATGAAATTAAGTTAATATATCATCAGGAACTACAGACATATATCATCACTGAAGTTTCTAAAATTATTCTTAGCAATATCACTGTTGTTCAGTGGAAAAAGCCTCTCCCCCAAACACTAACATATGTTACAGATGAAAATTAATTAATTATATCCTCATGTAGAGAAAATGAAAGTATCTATCTAACCCATAGATTTATTGTTTCTGTCTTTACCTGAGACTGAATTTGCATTAATTTCTCACAGAACAGATGAAGACCTTTCAGTAAGGAAGGCAAAAAATTTATCTTGAACCCATATTTAATTCATTGATCCTAGAGGATGAAAGTAGAAACCAGTTTTCCTGAAAAAGAACAGAAAGATTTATCTAAAATATAAAGTCTTCTATATTTTTTTTTTCAGTTTAAGTCAAGATAAGAAGTTTGAACTTTAAGTATATAGCTCATGTCATCAATGTCCCTCTGTCAGAAAACATGTCAGCAACCAATGAAGTTGTATTTCAGAAGAAATGAGGTGCATTACTAAAGAGTACATACTGGTACCACAGAGTATACCATAGAGAGAAAGGGCAAGCAGTGAGGCAACCAGTCATGACACACTGGTGCTGGAGAGTACTGAGTCCAGCTCTGGAGCCTCCAGCACAGGAAGGATGTGGACATATTGGAGCACGTCCAGAGGAGGGGCACCAAAATGATCAGGGGAATGGAGCATCCCTCGTATGGAGACAGGCTGAGAGAATTGAGGCTGTTCAGTCTAGAGAAGAGAAGGCTCAGGGGGGACCTTATAGCGACCTTCCAATACCTGAAGGGGGCTACGTAAAGGTGGGGGAAGGTCTATTCAAAAGAGTTTGTAATGATAGGACCAGGAGTAATGGTTTTAAACCAGGAAAGGAGAGATTTAGGCTGGATATTAGAAAAAAGTTCTTTAACATGAGGGCAACAGATCAGTGGAACGGGCTGCCCAGAGAGGTGGTGGAGGCCCCATCCCTGGAGTCATTCAAGGTCAGGCTTGATGAGGCCTCTGAGCAACCTGAGCTAGGTAGAGATGTAGGGAGGTTGTACAAGATGATCTCTAGAGGTCCCTTCCAGCCTAAAACATTCTATGATTCTATAACTGGGATGAGGGCAAGCTGTGAGGACACACACCAAGCACTTCTGAGCAACCAGGCACTGAAATGACAATAATACTGGCAATGCTGCAGTGCCAACAGTATGTCAAAATTCAGCATGGAAACACAGCGGTTAAGACAAGCCAGGGAACCACGCCCAACTATTTTAGGAAATGAGGTCCTTTAAGATTCGGTGTCAATATAAAGAGTTCCCTCAGTGCTCAGCTATCAGAAAGACAAATCAAGCACTAGGAATGATCAAAAAAGCAACAGAGATAAACGGAGAGTATTTTTATGCCACTAAGACCATGCTTCACCCACATCCGAGCTCATCCCATCTTTCATTCCTCTCCAAGAGGGAAAGTAGGAAGGGTCGAGGGGGAAAGATGAGCTATCCCAAAGATATGAAATGGCTCCTGTTAGATGCTCAACAAGGCCTCATCTGTCTGGAGAAGGGATGGCATAGCTGGGATAGTAGGTAGCTAAAGTACAGATCTCTGAGATCAAAAGCAACATTGTGTGAGAGAGCTGGAGGTAAACTATTCACCAACCCCTCCAGAAGAGGAACTAAGGCTAGGAGTTGAAGACAGCAAGATCCAGAATCAAACCATTCACAGGAGGTGGTTTGCCTGGCAGTGGGTAGGAAGCCATAGAAATTTTTTTGGCAAATGGATGTAAAAAGCCAGCAGTGGATTCAGGGGAAGGCTGGACAGGCACTGGAGGAGGGATCTGGTAAGAATTACCAAGCAGAGAAACCATGAAAGACTTATAAAACCTCATGAGTGAGAAACCATTGGAGGTTGAGACACCAGTTGTGAAAAATATCATATACATTTGTTTTGAATTCACTGTTTACTGCATGTCTACTGATGGAGAAAAACAACTGAGTTAGATGCAATTTTCATTCTTATGACCCATAACGTATCTTAGGTTTATGAACTGGGTCAATACCCAAGCGGTCAAACTTCTGCTCTTGGTCAAAGTCTTGAAGGGTCATCTAAAAAAAGAAAAAGAACTTGAGGCTTTGTGTTTATGCAAGATTTGCAGCACAACTTCTGACAAAATCAATGCCTGAGTTTTCTGTCAACGACAATTCAAAAGTAACAAAATCCCATTTTCTGCAGTCAATTATCTTTTCTTCAAATGCCTTCGTGTGCTAAATCTGCCTTTTGCAAAATTTGACAGGACTGCAGGCAATGACATCGAAGAGATAGAACACAAACATGCACAAGTGTATCTCTACACAGACTATCCTGCCTTCTTAAAGCTGCTGAAGCTTTAAATCCTGCATCCTGTGCATTCGCAACTGAAAGCCAGTGATAACCCTACAGCACTTCCCTGTAGGTAAATAACTTTGTTTACAAATTCTTCAGATGGGAAAAATTAAAATATAATTTCTGTCACTGCCCCATCTTCACATATCTTGCCATGTATCTTTCAAAAATAAGCTGGAAGGCATCGGACATAAAAGGTAACATCACATCATAACAAAAAAAGAATCAAAAAAAATCCAAATACTTACTTGCCAAAAGAAAAAGTTGGGTGCAATGAATGCATAAATTCAGACCTGGGACCTCAAAAATCCTGTAAGTCTCCCAGTTCTAAAAGAAATAAACTGATCTTAAAATCCTAACTTATGGTGACTAAAAGACCATTTCTAAACAAGTTAGAGAAACATCAGGGAATTCTTTGGAATACTTGATCCTCCAGAGTTCTTGGACATGGACAAGATCAACCCTTAAGGCCCATTCCAGTTTCCATGATGCAACTACTCTCGACAAAATTACACCTTTCTCTTGCTTATAAATAAGTAAAATACAGGAACTATCCTTATATCACCTTATACTTGGTTGTGTAGATGACAGCACACCTGTGATACAGGAGATCCATGTTTGGATCTTTGAACAAATGTTTTCTTCAGGATATTATAACAGAAAAACTAGCTGTCAACATTATTTTTTTCAAGAGAAAATGTTGATTTTTTTTTTTTTTTAAGCTATTTTAAGTGCTTTCTCCAACCAGAGGTTATTTAGCTACGTCTCTAAATAAACAAAAATGAATTCAATAGAGAGAAGGAACATCCTTATAAAACCATTTTCCATGCTGAACCCTTACGACCACTCCCCAGTTGGCATATTTTGGAACCGTGTCTGAGCCACTCAGGCCCCTCAAGGGAAAGACAATGAACCTATGTCTAAAATTTGGCATTTCACTTCAGAGGCCAGAGCTCAAATGCTACTTTTTAACTGTTTAGAATATTTCCTGACCTAGCCTTTAAAAATGTGCAAAGTAATAGGGTTTTACATTAATTTACACATGAAAATGTACACAAATAGGTAGTGCTGGCTTGCTATTATCTGATGCAAGGCACATTTGAAAATCTCCTGCTAAATCAAAAGAGCAGTAATAGTTCTAAGTGCTTGTTGGGAATATAAGAACAAACATCAGAGGGAAAAGGACAAAGCAAAATTAGGTTGATTTTTTTTATAGGAAAAACAAAACAAACAATCTGATTCTCACTTTTGCTCTTAATCGTCACTGTATGGTAGATGTCACCATGATACAATGAGCAATCTTAAGCCTGTGTTGCAAGCTCTGCTTTGGCAGACTATATCAATTAAATTCAAAAATCTCTAAGAGCTGGCATCTGTGTCTTTGTCAGATGAAATATTAAATCTCTGCACCCTCAACTTTTATTTCAGCTGGAAATACTGTTTGTAAAACATTGTTACACATGCTGTAACCACTGTGAATGCATAAAAAGCCTTCTGGACACGTTTGATTTGTTGAGGAGACAAGAAGAGGTGTGCAGCACAAAGTGTACCCTAGCATATTTTTTCTATAACCATTACTACATTTTTTTCTTTCTTTGTTACAGAATAGTACCATTAAATGCATGATTCTGAGTGTAAGTTTCTGTGGTGTTTCTGCATGCCAGCTTCTGGGTGAAGGATATTGTAGATTTCTTTTACTTCAGGTTTGTGGTATGTTTGCTCTAGATGGCAAACAACTCATCTGGGACAACTTTTGTGCAAGAATTTCTATAAAATAATGTTCCAAGAAAGCTGGCACAGTATTACTTCAAATGTGAAATTGAAAAGGTCTATTAGCTTAGGGCCTCACAAGCTTAATGCTGGCAAAAATCCACAGCACGAAATCAGCAGCATCAGCAAAATTGTAATTTGTGAATCGATTGAGAAGGTTTTCATTACGAATAGCTCAAGTTAAGTACAAGCATGAATGACCAGTCATGAATTTCCATTAACAATATCAACCTGAAAAATATCAGTAATAGCACAAAGAATAAAACAGATGTGAGCTGACAGCTCATTATGAAAACAGTACTTCATTACTGTTACTGCATTTAATGAAGAAAAGTTGTATATACAAAATACTTCAACCTGAAACAGAATCCTAGAGAGGGTTTAAAACTCTTTCCAGTGACTTCAGCAATAGCCCTTCTGATAATTTTAATAGCACCAAAACCTATTATACTATGTTCTCTTTCCAGTATAGATAAGGAATAAGCAAGTGCTCCTATAAACTTGCTTTTAAATATATAAATAAAGATTGATTTCATTATATGTCTAATATTTTTTAATATCTAGTCATTTAAGAAAATTATACAATTTATACTAGTGTAAGATTTGCAGTGTTTGAATTTATGACCATATGCTCTAAACCTCCAGGTTTTATCTGTACAAAAAAATGATTAATAACTATTTATTTTCTGATTTTTTCTTCAAAAAAAGAATATTAGCATTACATAATTACTCATTAAAATGCTTTCATCCATTGAATGTAAACCTACAGAATGAAACTCAATTGCAAACATATGTGCAACAGGAATTAAAATCCACCTGCCAATCTGTTGCTTTAAGTTCCCAGTTGTCAGTGCTGAAAACAAATGTTGAAAAAGACTGTTTCTTCCAGAGAAATACTAACCCTGCTACAGCGTGTAAGGCTTCATGTTCAATGTACAATGCTCTCAAATTAATAGCTCCTCAGCCAGACCTCCCCAGTGAAATAAACATCATTCCTCCCAATTTCCAGATGTTCCTGGTAATTTTTCTTTCAAGTGAAATCAGCATGCTTGTAAAACCTCAACTTAATTAAAATCCCACAACATGCAGATCACAGGACTTACCAGAAAGCATCTGAGGGCTTGTGCTCAGGATTTATGTTTGGACAGGAATTAGAACCTGGCCCTATATGCAAATAATCTTCTGCTACAGCGTAGCCAATGTAGGGCTGATAACTATTTCTTATAGGTAAGAAAAAATAAATTCCCTTCTTTGACAATATGTATTACAGATTTCAGGATTTTAACTGAAAGTTAAAATGGATAAAGTGACATTTCTAAGAAAATCAAGCGTGTCCAAATGAAATGCTAAGGCAGATACACTCTATAGATCCACTTGTGATAAAATCTGATCAATGAATGTGATCAAAAACAGATCAAAAAGCAATAAGATGAAAACAATAGGGAAAATAGAGAAAAAATGTGGGTTTTCCTATATTCATAGGTATTTGTCTAACTTCACTTTCAAAGTGCAGAAATATATATATTTGCTGTTACAACTGGTGTAGATTATTTAAACAACCCTAGTGCTGACACTTAAAAGTTGTGACTAAAAACGTGACTACCTTAAAGTACTGGGGAAAATTATGGAAAGAATTTGTACAGCCTCTCCTTAAAATACAAATTGCCAACAATTAAGTCTTAGAGAATATCTGCACCAAAAAAACCCACCACCATAAATCACACTTTCAAGCTTTTATAACGTGTTTTTAGTCATCTGGGAAGCAAAACATTGTGTTGATTCATACAACTACAAAAATTCACACTGCTGAGAAAGCTTTTTTATATGCAACGTACACGTTGTGAGGGAATGCTCATGCAAGGAAGGAAGACACCTTTTGCTGTTTGTGTCTTTGGGGTTGAGGATGTTACTACTGAGTTCATTAAAAAAAAATAAATAGTGACTATCTAAAGCAAAAAAAATCTCACTGAATTACTAAGAAAATTCTTAAAGGTTTTCAGCTAATAAGAAAGCAAATAGAAACGATAAAACTCTTTCTCGGAAAAAAAAAAAAAGGAGGAATTGTTCACACAATTGACACAATTGTTCTAAAATACGAGATGCTATATATACTTTCTTTCAACTAAATAAGTATTTATATAACTCAATTTCTAGCAAACTAGCCTAGATACTCTGCAGATAACCTGCTACTGTCTACATAAGTTTTGCCTGTGTTAGTCAAATATGGTGAATTTTGGCTGTTCATGAGATACAGAAATAAAGTACAGCAACAACGGGGAAGACGACTTGGCTTGGCTAATTAATCTTACTAATTTTTACAGGATAAAAAGGAGGAAGATTAAAAGCCAAGAATATGTCAGGGCTTTCTTTGGTATTCTGTGAAACAATTCAGGAACTAAGCAGGTATTTATAGGATCACAGAAGGGTTTGGGTTGGAAGGGACTTCAAAGATCATCTAGTCCAGCCCTGCTGCTCTGGGCAGGGACACCTCCCACTAGACCAGGTTGCTCAAAGTCCCATCCAGTCTGGCCTTGAGCACTTCCAGGAATGAGGCTTCCACAACTTCGATGGGCAACCTATGCCAGCGCATACCAGCCTCACAGTAAAGCATCTTCCTAATATCTGATCTAAATCTACCCTCTTTCAATTTGAAACAGTTACCCCTCATCCTGCTACCCCTTGTCCTATTACTATACTTCCCCATCTTTCCTGTAGGCCTCCTTTAGGTACGGGAAGGCTGCTATAAGCTCTCCCCAGACCCTTTTGCAGGATGAACAAACCCAACCTGTCTCAGCCTGTCCTTGTAGCAGAGGTCCTCCAGCCCCCTAATCATATTTGTGGCCCTCCTCTGGACCTGCTCAAGCATGTCCATGTCCTTCTTACACTGGGGGCCCCAGGGCTGAATACAGATGGGTTCTCAAGAGAGCTGAGTAGAGGCAGAATCACCTCCCACCTCCCTTTTAATGCAGCCCAGGATGCAACTGACTTTCTGGGCTGCAACCACACATTGTTGGCTCATGTCCACCTTTTCACCCACCAGCATCCCCAGGTTCTTCTCCTCAGGGCTGCTCTCAATCCACTCCTCACCCAGCCTGTACTTGTCCTTGGGACTGCCCCAACCCAGGAGCAGGACCTTGCACTTAGCCTTGTTAAACTTCATGAGGTTTGCATGGACCCATGTCTCAAGCCTGTCAAGGTCACTCTGGATGACTCCAGCCTGTCAAGCACACCACAACCACACTACAAACTCGATCCCATTCTCCATGTCTCTGACAAAGATGTTAAATTTTTTTTATTTGCCTACTCCCTATTAGTCTCACACTGTCCTCAAAACTCCTGTTTGCTGCAGTTTTAGCTTAAAGCTGCTGGAGTAACTGATTGGATGATATATAAAAACCAGAATAAGAGCAGAAACTAGGCTTCTCCCCTAGCTCTCGATGTGTACAGGTCAAGTTATTTACATGTACCCAATTTGCATTTCCTTTGAGCAGGAATTTGTATTTCTTTTAAGCACACATTAATGGTAACAGAAGTAAAATTAGAAACACAGCTGTGGGACCTAGGTCTCCAGTGCAAAGAAAAAACAGATGGAAAAGGACAGTGAATCTGTTTGGATTTTAAGGAACTTTAACTCCTTCTGTGAGCAAAGAGTATCACAAATTATCTGAAAAGGAAATATTAGAGCAACAATTTTCATTAAGTTTTCAATGTCTCAGTGAAAAGGGAAAAAGATGCACATTCACCTACCACAGGCAACAATCTCTCTTCTTTGTAAAATGATAGCAACCCTTTTTTCTTTTAGTTCTTTTTCTTTTTTAAAGGAAATGTGCATTTTCAACATGATAGCTCTGATGTGATAGGTATTAAGAAAAGATATATAGTATAGGCAGCAGCCAGGTGTTCAAAAGTAATGAAAAACAAATAGGCAATTACAAATGAGGACACTGACATGTCAGGCAACTTGCAAATTGTGTTAAAATATAATCAGCTGAATACACTCTGGTATAGAGATATAACAAAGACATAGGAGGTGATACAACAGTGCTTTAAAGAAGAGACAAGATAATTAAGCTTAATAAATTAAACTATCCGCTCAGTAACATTCACTTCAAAGCGATGAACTACATATAAACATTTAAGTTAGTAAACTGAAATTAAATGAAGCAGTTAAAAGGTTAAAGTCTGTTTAAGCAGGATTTAAATTGTCTAAAACACTAAGGTAGAACATCACATTGAGTATATATGACATGTCTGAAAAGGACCAAAAGAAAGCTGGCTTTTTAGCAATCAGAAACTGGCAGAAATAACTTCAAAAAATGCATTCTTTTAAAAGTGAAAGCTGTATACAGCTGAAGAAAACAGAAGAGCATAAATTTTAACAAGTTAAATGCAAAATTGTAATTCAGGCCAAAGAATATTTTGAGGCATAAAAACCTTAAAAAAAGAAAAGAAATACCCAATGCCAGGGTGCCTGGAGGGCCAAAAGTTTATCAGCGTGTAAAAGAAATGTTCAAAGAACATAAGGTTGTAAGAGAAAAAATAAAATAAGCAATTAAATTAATTCTTTGCATCAATCTAGGAAGGAACTTGAGCAACATCCAACCCACTGTTTTTGTTTTGGTTGGGTTTTTCCTGGCATTAAATAACTGTCTCAGTGAAAGCATTAGTAAAAGAAGCTTTGGAAAATAATCAATAAAATGAATAATAAAGATTATTACAATCCAACAGGACTTATACAAGAGCTGAGCAACTCAAGTGCAAAAAATTCCAAAAGATTAAGTTAAGTGAATGAATTAGCCTTTAAACTGGCCCTATTACTAGAGTAATAAGTAGGAAATGTGACAAAAAATTTTATTCCAAGAGATTGGGTATGAACTGTGGAAATACAGAGCAGTGAGCCTGGCTCCCACACCACCCAACCCAGTCAGAAACAAAACATACAACAGAGTGAATAGGAAAGGGGTAAGTGTAAAATTATGAGATGTCAAGGTAGCTTTTGGAACCAGGGTTAGCGCTTCTCCAAACAGACACAGAGCTGTGTGAAGAAGGGAAATAATAGTTACTGAAGTATATAATGGTTTCTGTAATGGGAGAGACTAAAATGATGGGAATGCTTTGGGCCTGGTGAAGGGATGCCTGAAGAGAGAGATTGTGTAAGAACATCAAATCATGACTGGCAAGGTGGGGAAGGATAGGGAATAAGTGCTTGCTGTTTCATAATACAAGAAAAATCAGGGGTAACAGATGAAACTATTTCTTCAGAAAATAAAATAATAAAGGAAGTACTCTTCAGATCCCTAAAAATAATCATGTGGAACTTACTGCTCTAGCTGTATGCCAAGGTAGACAACTTCAGAGGGAAATGCTCACCAAGGAGCAGCACTTAAGACACTATCGATGAATTCCTGAGGTCAGAAAACACTGAATACCAGAACCTGAGGAATGAAGTATCAATCTGAATTTGCCCCAATGTTTTACTGCTACTAACATAGCTGTCTTCTATTAATTAATTCCACTGAATACTCAGTTGGACAGACAGTATGGCTATTACATAAAACACATTTCAGAAAAATCAGTATCCATTTACTTTGCTGTTTCTGGTCTTTAGTTCACCATCTCTAATACATTAATACATTAAATTCTATTAATTTTAAATGTCTTCATTCATTCTCTATGGATTGTGAGTCTAGAATCTAACTGTGCTCTCATAGGAAATTTTGAGCAGAAAATCTAAGTAAAAAGGAACTGTAGAATTTTCTCCTATTAATCTCATCTACTTTAATGTCTACACTGAAATGACATTTTTGCATGAGCCACTGTTGGCCCATAGCAATAACAGAGGTCATAGCTGGCCTTCACTAGAGCCATGCTGGAAACCAGAGATAATAACAAGGGCTCATGAACCCAGGAATATGGGAACTCAGTCTCACAACGTGGATGAGAAAATTCGGTTTCATTTGGAATACTGAGTGTGATTCACCTCCTGTCCCTTTCAGAAGCCTTCACAAGGTGAAAGACAAAGCAGCATTTTTACAAAGCATGACCTAGCATTTCATTTGCAGCTCATTCCTTTCCTCATGGAATATATGAAGAAAGTAGTCATGATTTCATTGCTTTGCTGGTCAATAATGCTCCTTTTATGTTGCCTGAGTATAAACATCTGTGGATTAAAATGGTATCTCTGAGGAAAATGCACTGAATCCTTAAAGCATCTACAGTGGCAAGCAGTAAATCTTCAATAAGTGAGCTGTCTGCAAAAAACAAAGTATGTATTTTTTTCAGAGACAATCCTGTCAGATTTGATAATATTATAACTACTGATAGCCTATAATACCTAATAAAAGGTCTTACTCTACTCTCACAGTAGATGCCAAAACTATGCAATCCTTAATCTCCCAAAAATTGGATGCTCCAACCTTTTCACAGAAATGAGATTTTGTTTTCAAGCAGCTTTGTTCACTTGCTCTTGCTTCACAGGTCCTATATGAACAGTGGCCACCCTGGAATAGGTGCAGAACACAAAAGTCTTCACAAAACAAAAAGTTCTTTGAGTCTTTAAAATTTTAAATATTCAAAAGACGAGCCCTGACAAAACAAAACTTCAGGATTTATGCCTCCAATCTGCAAGAATTGTGATGAAATTGTGTCTTCTCCCTCATTAGCGGCAAATGGAGACAAATGTTGAGAATTTCATGCATTCTTCTATTTTTAAATTTACTTTAACCAAACACAAGAGAAAACAGATCCAGCTCCCTGCAGGGAACAGAAATATTTCTGTTACTAATATTATTCTAAAGCTGTGTTAAGATGCCCTTGGCAGCACAACTAGTTTTAGGTGTTCCTGTCCCCAGCCATTATTTGTGGCCCCTACCTCAGTGCACTGCTGGTGCCAGAATACAAGAATACTTGTTTGTGGAACCAGCTTTAATGCCTCATAATAAATTATTTTGGCTGATGAAGGAAAAGTGGAGGGTTCTTGTACTTATTATTTACGTATTTCCAAAGCAGGATGAGTTCCCTCAGGTGGCACATCTAAGTGACTGCTCTGCTGCTTTCCAGAAAGGAAAACAGGAAAGAGAAAATCTGGGAGACTTTCTGATCAAAGTCAGGAAGCCTGTGACTAATTTCTCTGAACAATCCACAACAACAGAATTCTGCAAACCTATTTAATTGTGAACCTCATCAGCTCCCTCTGGGTCATCTCCCTTCCTTCCACATAGCAGTGTGGGCTATTTTACAGTATCAGAGAATACAGAGGTCTCTCGTTAACAAATATGTCTGTATGCTGTATTAGAATCCAAAAAGATGTATGGTGATGACCATCTGAAATAAACAGCACTTATTATTGTCATAAGGAATTCCAACTTCCCTGCAGAAACGTGTGAAAACAGTTCACAGGGTATTTGCACAATACTAAGCCAGAAAATAAAAAGCTCAAAAGCAAGACACTATGAAGGAAAGGTTCTCTCAGAAATCTGTAGAAAACGCAGAAAGTACATGATTCAGATATACAAACTTTGTAAAGTTCACAGATACCTGCTCAAATCTTTGCTCTTCTGCTGCGATCAGTCTGACCTCTGATTTTATGACCACAGTTTCTAGTTGAGAAAAACAGCGATAGTGTCATGACATGTTGATTTTATTGACCATAACAGTTGAAACAGGACGGTCAGGAATCTAATTTCTCTGGGATATTCAGGATTACATGCAAAATTTATCTATTCTTTCATAGTATGTTTTCCATATACTGTCTGCCTGTGAAACCCTTACAGGGACACTGTGAGGGATGAGGAAAAGAAAAAAAATAATTGCAGCACTTTTCACTGCTATTCCCGCAAGGCTTTTAAAGTGAACTATTAAGAACTCAACGGCTATAATATCCCGGGCAGAACTCCTCAAGCACCACACTGCTGCTGACATAAAGAAGTCACAGTGCCCCAGGGTTGGTGAGAAGGTGTTTCTCATATTTTACATTCTCCTTGCAGAAAATAAGGAGAAAAAAAATAACCCCCTCTCTGCAAAACCTTCTATCAAAGCTTTTCTCTTGAGAGTTCTGCAACGAGAACAAGGAAGTCTCCTCTCACACCCTGGTTAATAAACTTATGGATAATTCTGCATTTTTAGATGGCCACATGTGGGAAAATCAGTCTTGAACTAAGTCAATTAATGCAGCCCAAAGACAGATCTCCAATTCTTTTTGGCATCCACAGTGTTTTCTATGAATTAAGACTTCAAGTAATTACCCAGGTAGTCACTGATCTAAGCTTCAGACCAAGAAAAATAATAAAAAATTATAGATCCTTTGTCTTTTCTTCAAGTTGCTTTCAACTACAATCTCAAATAACATAAGCCTTCTCCTCTTGTGTGTTGGCCATAACAAGTACTTGTTAAAAAGTTTGATTTGGAGACTTGGAAAATGGTGCAAAATGGAAAGCAGAACATTCAAAGTCAGCCTGGCCACTCTCCCTAAATGGCACTTTGACAAATCTCCCCATGTGGCTCCCTGAAACAATTCTACAGAAAAGTATCCCATGACAGCAAAGCACAGAGAAATGCAATTGGACTATTTTGTCTTGCTATTTTTGAGTGGGGACGGGTCATAGCGACCAAAGTTATGTTTATAATCAACTGAAAGCCAGTTAGCTAGTCTGGAAGATTATTCTACAGCTGTTTCCAGCTATTTAGGCTCCAAGCTGAAAGCATCTCTTCACAAACCAGCTTCCCCACAAGACAGTATCAAGGTGGGATAACAAGGTACACAGTAAAAAACACTCCCTGACAGTTTCCAGTTCTGACAAAGTTTCCTGCCATGACTCAGAGCAGCATGAGTAAGGCCATTACTCACACCCCACTCCTGTGAGGAGATAACAGCGGAGATAAGCCCCAGATGCACTTGCTTATCTGTAAAGGTCTGAGCTCCACTGCTTTGTTCCACTGTGCTCCAACAGTCCCAACTTTCCATGAAGACACCAGAACAGAGCAGAGGCCATTCAGAAGAAAGCATTCATTTCTACATCTGAGCAGAGCTGACCTACTACTGAGAAATACCTTGCTCCAGGATGTGGATTCTTAGTTCAAACCAGGTTACAGCTGCTATCTTAAATCAAGTGACAGTAGAACCACTCCTAGATGTCAGCTAAAGTATGTTTGGAAAAAGAAAACCTACACAAAACTAAGAAATATGCCAACCTAAGAACTATGGCAAATGATTAAGAGTGCTTCAACACTGGTCTGTGCTCACTCATGACCTCTGGAAACATGAAATTCAGAGCAGAATATGCTACACATAATGAAAGGTGGAAATATTATAGTGTTGCCTTACAACTTGAAATGCATGTGTTTGAAATCCTGAACTCCAAGGAAGATGAGCTTGCAGCTTGTCATGTGGCACTGGAGTTTACCAACAGATAACCAGTTGCTTCTTTTTAAACTCTGGATATGTGGCTATGTCTACTTATATTATTTTCCTTGCATAAAAATATTCATGGAGGTTTTCACAAGGATTTGTAGACACAGGATGAGGGGAAATGGTTTTAAGCTAGAAAAGGGTAGATTTAGGTTGGACATTAGGAAAAAGTTTTTTAGTATAAGGGTGGCTGATCACTGGAACAGGCTGCCCAGAGAGGTGGTGGAGGCCCCATCCCTGGAGATATTCAAGGTCAGGGGTTTTGAGCAACCTGACCTAGTTAGAGATGTCCCTCCTTATTGTAGGGGGTTGGACTAGATGACCTTTAGAGGTCCCTTCCAACCTAATACATTCTATGATTCTGATTCAGAAGTACACTATACCCACTGCTGCTCTAGACATAGGGACCCCTGAAGAAGCCTGAAAGGCACCGAAGAGATGAACCTGTGGCTTTTTTATGAAGTGAGGGATACTTTAATGGGTGTTAGACATGATGAACCAGAATCCAGTTTTGTTAACCTCAGAGGGGAATCCCCCCACTCATCTTGAGGTAAAGATAACATTATTTTTCACTCCATCCCTCAGTAAATGAATGTGCAGTAAGTACTGTACATTTTTTATTTCCTAAGCCCTATATGACTGAGAATCTTATTTAAGTGGAATTTTCTTGTGAAATACAAAGTTCTCTCTGTAACCTGTTACTATATATTGACAATATTTTGGCTATGTTAAAATGTCCCTGATGATATTCAGGACCCTTTCCAAATTGGGCTGTTATTTATATTTCAGCTCATCTGCTCTGGTGAGACAGCACCGTACACTAATGGAATTTGATTTCTTTTTCATTTAGGTCTACCCAGAGGTAAGTAATTTGTGGTTCTTGCCTTCGTACGAAAAAGGGAGAGAAATACTCTGGTTTTACACACGTTATGTTCTCTTTTCTTTTACAGGTAAATTCAGAATAAAGAAAACAAAGGTTGTTCCCGGCAAGGCTGCTCTGCAGTCAGTGGTAAGATTGATAGAATCTCTTTAAGTGTATGCCAGACCTACAGCTCAAAAGATGAGATGAAAGAGGGTAAGTTAGTAACCACAACAGCCATTCCATCTACAGAACCAATTTTTCCTCCAAACGACTAAACCATTGTACATTTTAAAATCAAATTAAACAATGTACAACAGGTCTGTTGGGAGTATGTTGGGAAGACAAAACCACACATTTTAATGTACCAGACCAACGATTTCCTTTGCTTTTTATTTTTATGGCTCCTATTTTGTCTCTGAATGTTACAAGATAACAAAGACTGATTAGCTGGGCATCCATTAACTCCTTTAGAAGTGATGGGATTTATAATAGCAGCAAAGCTGCCAGTTTTCTCTTCTGTCTCTTGGGTAATTAGAGAATAACTGTCTTCCAGATGTGCTGGCAGTGTGCACTATATCCAGTCTGTCTGTCTGGAAGTCTTTTCCTCAATCCAGTAATTTTTATGCTAAAAAGGAAGCATTATATTGTTTAGAAATTATAAAAATACAGTCCAAATTTGGACTGTTTACTGGAAAGTAATTTATGTGCAGTTTTCTCTGATACAGAAAAGTTGGGATGTTGTTGTCTTCTTACCATACACCAAATCTATGCAAATAAACCACTCTGGAAGCCAGAACAGTAAGCCAGACCAAGAGTGTTCTGGGACACTTCCAAGTTGTCTAAAGCAACCCAATATTCATCTAATAACCCAGAGCCAACCTATTCCAGCCTGCTGCTTGCAGTGTCCTCTGAGGTATCAATTACATCACCAAAAATGCAGAGAGGGGATGATAGGATCCACTTACTGACAAATCCCTTGTTCTCTTTGCTTTTAAATGCTTTTCCAGCCCCTGTATATTGCCATACAAGGTATGAACATTTTTGCTGAGCATACGCATTCCTAGACTTAGAGGCAAACAACTAAAGGATCAATTAAATGAAGTCTCCTATCTGTAAGACTCCTATTTGTAGACCTCTGGTGTCTCCCTGCACATGGGCAACTCCACAATATCAAAAAAAATTCCAATTCTAAGTAACTATTTAGCTATCACACTACATCAATAAGGTCTGATTAAATCTAGTAAAGATGCACAGCTCCTCAATGCATACTTTCCAAATAACCTAAAGGGTTTTTTTGCTGTCCTACTCCAAACTGCTGGTTTCAGCTCTAGATTACAGTAATTTAAAATTTTTGTCAAAGTTTTAATTTTTGTACTATAAGATATGTGTAAAAACCATTTAATGATAAAATTTCTGTTTTACTCTCAAAATACTATGTGAGTTGAAAGCAAAATTTACTGCTGATTTCTTAAGCAGTGAATGGGTTCCCACTCAGGTTCATGCTAGAATGTATTTTTATGCTATTTATATTGGAACCTTCCACACCAGTTTAATAAGCCTACCTTACAAACCTTTGTTAAGGACCATCAAACTGTATTTGCTTTTTTCAACTCTTTCAAAGCAAGTTTACACACTTGATTTTTTGTATACACATCCCCATTATGGTTCTTCACATTTGTTTAAGCCACATCTTCAGTTAACCAAAATTATATCAAATTCTAATCATATATTTCAAAGTATTTGCAGTAGCTCACACCACACTGCAAGTTTGACATGCATGTTTTCTACTTCATTTAGGTCATCAATGAAATTGTTTGGGAGTGTGGATCCACAACAATCTCAAGGAAATTTCATTTGAAACATCCCTTCTTTATAATAATGATCTAGTGTTCCTTGAACATTGATTTAATAGTGTATCAATAGTTGCCAGAACTATTCACTATATTCAGCTAATTTTGCATCCATTTACACCTCAAATACTGGGGTCAGTTTTGGGCCCCTCACAACAAGAAAGACACTGAGGTGCTGGAGTGTGTCTAAAGAAGAGCAAGAAAGCTGGTGAGGGGTCTAGAGCTTATATCTTATGAAGAGCATCTGAGGGAACTTCAGGTTAGCCTGAAGAAAAGGAGGCTCAGATGAGACCTTATTGCTCTTTACAACTACCTGAAAGGAGGTGGTAGCAAAGTGAGGGTCAGTCTCTTCTCCCAAATAACAAATGATAGGACAAGAGGAAACGGCCTCCAGTTGCACCAGGGAAGGTTTAGATTGGACATAAGGAAAAAGACTTCCTTCACTGAAAGGCTTGTAAAGCCCTAGAAGAGCCTGCCCAAGCAACTAGTCGAGTCCCCATCCCTGGAGGGAGGTATTCAAAAGCTGTATAGATGTGGTGCTGAGGGACATGGTTTAGTGGTGGACTTGGCTGTGCTGGGTTCACGGTTGGACTTTATGATCTTAATGGTCTTTTCCAATCTACATGATTATATGATTTTATGTTTTCCTCAATTACAAAATGGCAGTAAAATCATGATGGAAGTCTAGACAAGATACCAGCTACTTCTATAATAGCAGTGCCTACCAGCATAAGAACAGTATCACTCTACCACTCTAACAAAGCAATTTTGATAAAGACCTAGAGATAATGCAATAAGTAATAGATATTACTTACAAGAAGTTATGAAAGCATTGACTGTCTATCTATCAGAAATCTCTTAATGGATCCTACATTAACCCTAGAACAATAAGGAAGTATTCATAATGGCATTGTGCTGTTATAAACGTGTTATCTGGCACAACTCACGGGTTCTGAAGAAAAAAAGAAACCACAAACTGTATCAGAGGATACACACGTAGTCATACAAGATGGGAGAAACCTCAGAAGTGTAAAGATAATTCCTAACTTTATCAGTGCAAATGATAAAAGATTGGTTACTGAGAAGTGCAATAAAAATGTTATTTAAGATGTAACTCAAGTGCATATAGAACTTTGTAGGAACCTCCTTCAGCTGCTCATGATTGACACCCCAGACAGGAATGTTTTTAGATTGTAATTTCAAAAATAACCCATTTAGTTGGAAAGGCACCTTAGTTCAGCATGAGTTATAGAGAACTGATCACTCTAATACCCTGTACTGATAAACAGGTAAGTTTTACCTACTATCATTTTACATAGCTGCAAATATCTGCCAGTTAGGGTCTAGTACTCCAGCCTTGGCTGTAACTTAGACAGTCCCAAATATATTTTGTACAAATCCAACCTAAAACAAATAAGAAAATAATTCGTAAACATTTCTAATGGTGAAGGGAGAGAATGCTCCTTCTCAAAATGCTAATGACTGGCAGTATCATGCAACTACAGCAGCAAACGTTGCTAAATTTCCCTGAAAAAGTGTAACTTATTTATATAACACAATGAATTAGCTGAGGATTTCTTCCATGTCAGCAGTTCTCTTGTTGCGTTTTTGGCAATTCCAATTTCATTTTGAAACACACTTTATTTTACTCACACTTTAATAATCCTGACAGAGCAGCGAGTGAGAAGGGTTGACCAAATTAACCTAAAGCCTGATAGCAAGACTACCTTTGCTCTGAACAGATAAAAGCAGACTCAATAAAATAATGTTTATCTCATAACCTCAGCCCTTCATAATCAAACTATAGTGTATTACAACGAAGAAGAAAAAAATATTTTCAGATGACAATTCACTATATAGACATATTTGTCAACTATAATTCAGAGAAAGTTCTGGGCTGTGAGGT
>VYZX01030092.1:0-16156 GCA_013401335.1 Brachypteracias leptosomus
GGTAAACCCACCACAGAGGGGAAAGGCAAAGCCCAAGGAGAGGTCAACCATGCAGCAATCTTTTATCAAGATCAGGCCTTTTCAGGAATCTCCTTTGCATGTACCACTTTTTTAGCAGAGAAATCCTTCCAAGGAGAACCTCCTTCATGGACCTCAACCTCTTTCCCTGAGCAATGTTATACTGGCAGGTGAGCATTTTAAGTCCAGAGTACCACAAAGAAGGAGGGGGAAGTGTCTTACCTTGCAGTAGACTCTGTGTACTTTTGTGCATGTGCTGTTACTCCTCTCCACCTCCAGGATCTTTCTCTATCTCTGGAGCCTTGCATCACATACACTGGCTCTCCAGTGACTCCTCCCTACAAATGAGTTTGTAAGGTGTACCTTGAATGGGCGGGGTCCTCTACCTGGGTATTCCCTTTGCTGGACTAGAGTCTCCTGTAGAACTGTAGATATAATAATAAAACGTTCAGAACTTTGCAGCCAAAGCACTGTAGAGAAACAGGAGAAGCTTCCCTTACACCTACTGTGATCCCTTTAGTGATACTCCCTGGCCCCCCAATTTAGAAAAAGATCAGGTTTAGCTAGCTGGGTTACTTGCCAAAAGTTTTGTAGATTATAAGCCAAAATCTCTGACACAAACAGTACCAGCATGTGATAACGTGATACTCAAGTATACAGTTAGTTTTTATTCCAACTCAGGCTAGCTGAGGAATAATAAATGATACAAAATTATGGCTTCCCAAAACATTTGGCTACTCTATCCCTGTATTTCTGGATCTAATCAGTATTCCAAACTAGTATGTGTGCAGTGTTGCATTTATACATTTTTGTTGCTGATCCAAATCTCTTGCTCTGCATATCTGGAAGTCACTTTGCTCCTCTTCCCTCGGCAGGGATGGTGACAGCCGTCCTGGGGCTGACTGCTGCACTCTGTCACTGGGAGCTCTGGGCGCTGGCAGCGGAGGAGCAAAGCGCCATGTGGGCGTGAGAGATGAATTTTGCCTCAGGGTAAAAAACTGGGGGGAAATAAAGGCGAAATCAGAACACAGACTATGTCAAAATGAGACTGGCACATCAGCTCGCAGTGGCTGGGGGAAGGGATGGCACTGCAGACTGCCGGGCAGCTGCTCAGCACTGCCAGCTTTGCTTGCCAGCACTCTGGCTTTGGATTTTTATTTTCTTTTGAAATCTCATGAGGCTGAGACACTAAAACGCAGTGAAGAGCAGGACTGCAAATTACCAGCCTGTCTGGCTGTAATGATTTGAGGGCATGATGGTGCAAGTGCTTCCCCATCTGCGTCCCGCTCTGGCCAACACTCCAGCTGTGCCGTGTGGTGCTGAGCTGAGCCATGATTTACCTGGCACAGGGAGGCCACAGCTTGCCTTGCAGCCACCCCTGCCACAGAGGTAAAGAGGAACCCAGCCCTAAACCCTGCTCATTTGCTGCTTCACACTGAAATCCTGCAGGAAAAGGAAGGGGAGGGGAGATCAACACATTCAGTAAATCCCATTAGCATCGCCGCAATCCCGGTTGGGAAATACCTTATGTACTTTCCAAGATCCCTGGGCAAAGTGAGGGATTTATTTCTAAAAAGAAAGTGCGTGATTCAGTGCAGCTGAAGCCAGACTGCTCTTTCTGCCCAGTGATGGTGGTGGGTATCAGCCTGAACATAACCCTGAGGACTGAGTGGTATTCAACATCTCCTGCATTCAGGAGTTGTGTCTGACTCAAAGGCAAAGAAAGATAAACACATGAATCTTTCTTAGAGCTGCCATTGTAGAAGCTTTCCACTTACTCAGGTATGGAAATACTGGGCATTTTCAGGTAAGCATGGGATACATGTCCATTGCCACACCAAGGTGAACAGGCTGCTGCAGGGTTGGGGTGCAGGAGACTCCTCCCCTGCAGGACTGAGGCCTTTGGACTTTAAATAATTTTTGGATTGTCTTTCTCATGCTGTTTTGTCAGCAGCCAGTAAACTGCATCAGGAGAGGGCCCCAAGGCTGTGACTGGCACTGCTCCAGAGAAGTTGTTCTTTCCCTCTCTACAGGCTTAAGTTCATCAAGGGGCTCTCCCCTTTGCTCCTGTTGGCTCATGGTGATAGCTTGTCATGGCCAATGTAGTCTGGAGGGGGTGACAGGAGAGGCTTGGGGTGCCCATGGCTATCGGACATGGTCCTGCCTCCCTGGGCATGGAGACATCCTTGGAAACCTGCACTCAGCATGCCAGGGTACCTGTCAGCAGCAGCAGCAGCGGGTACAGGCATATAAGCAAGGGATCAGTCTAGAAAAAAATTGACTAGAGTAGCTGAAAGGAGAACAGGGCCTCCCTCTGCTTTATTTAAGGTTGCATTTAGTTTTTTGGCAAGAAAGCCCACAGAGAACATATTTGGGGCCCTGGCTACTCTGATAATATTGAAGCTGACAGGGCTTCCACTTATTTCTGTCTTGAAATGCAGGAGAGAGAAGGGATAGCATCTGTGAGGCAGATCTTAGCACTGTGACTCATGCTTATCACTGTCCTGCTAATGCATCTAATTTGGACAGTTAAGTTAAACTTGTTGTTAACCTTCCCTATACTTCTTCGAATGCAAAACAAAATCTATCCTCGCAAGGGGTACATATTCTTGGTCTTACTTGATTAGTATCAAAGGGCTATCATGCAGCTTAATTTGTTATTGCTTGCAAGGTACATTTAAATCTCAGAATGGTTGTACTGGTGCAAAATACATAATTAATAGTGAGTAATAGCTCCATAATCTGTGGCTGTCCACTCCTTCTTGATGTATTTTCATCCCAGTCACAAACACAAAAACCTTCAAACGTTCTTTTATGTCATCTTAATCCCATCACTCTAACACTTTATTTCTGTTCATTTCTTCTCTCCAGGTTATAGTTACATGTTCAGACTACAAATTATATCAGGCAGAGACCTTATCCCCACTATACATGAAAAATCTTTGCAACAGAATAAAAGTGTTGCTAACAGAACAAACATTGAAGTAATTAAGTATTTATTGAATTTTAGGACCCAACAGTAAGAGTAGATGCATTAGTTGGTCCCCAGACACAAAGTTAAGCAGCAGTCTGCCGCAGCACACACCATGCCCTGCTGGGAGATTAGACAGAGAGTGTAGAAGGGATTGCCAGAGAGATACTGTGGGGAGGACAAGCTGGGAAAGGCCAGCACAAACTCTGCTCTTTTGTGGGAGGCAACTGACCCGTGGGCAAGGGCATCGCCATGAAGAGGAGTTCACCTTTGGTGTTTTTTGATATTATCACTCCTTCCATGGCAAGTATTATAATCATTTGGAATTACTGCCCATCCACTGAAGACATAGGGCAGAGTAGCCTAATTCAGGCATCATACATAAGTACTCTTTCTGCAACCTCCTAGTTCAGGCCTGCCAACTGCAGTGCCACTGCTGCTGGCAGCTGGACTTGTGCTGAAGAACTGAGAAGCAGCTAGAGGCAGTGGAGGCAGCAGCACAGGTCTTCTGCTGATGCCGCTACTCCAGAGCTGACAGCTCACAGTAGAGAGCCTGGCACACAGCCATGGGTGGCAACATCTCGAACTCTTGCAACTAGATCTTCCTATGTGTGTCCCTCAGAAGCTGCAGATGCCCTTTTGGTCACATCATATTGCATTCTAATTGCATCCAGCAGCATTTAAGGACAGGGTCCCGCTAGTTACAGGGACTTTCCCCTCACCATATTGAATAGCCTTTTCCGACATCATGTCTAGGATTATTAAAATGTGTCTTCTCAAAGTGTTTGCCCTCCAAACCAACATGAAAGGAGCAAGATGTTGCAGCTGGGTGAAGAAGTGGCAAGAATGTTTTTTTTGTGGGCCAACAAGTGCCTCGAGAGCTTGTCACAACACCCTTTTATCATTTTTATTCAGCAGTCAGCAAATGTAGAGCCATTTATTGTCCATTGAATAGTCTGTAGGTTTCTTCTTTTGCTGAGTTGTACGTGGAACTGAGCCAAAAGGAGAAGAAATAATTAACAGCCTGCCCTGTCCATATGTTTAAAATACACTAAAAAATGAAAACAGTCCTGTGGAGAGTTCTCTGCATTAAAGCTTTCCGTCATGTGGAGTTGGAATATTTTCTCTGTCCCTTAGGGGAAGACTTAGGACAATATTTGAGAAACTAGAGTTAATATTAATTTTAAGAATCTTTCTTTCCAGTACTTTCAATTCATTATTCATAGGTTTTATGCCTATATAAAAAAGAAGAATTAAGTTGTAGTATGTAGTGAATCTATTTGAGATGTCTAGGATTCTTAAGAATACTATGGAGGAACTGAAATTAGTTTAGACCCTGATGATATAATCTTGAAAACAAAATGATTCATGTTTAAAGCCAGATTTTTACTGAAACTTTATGGACTAGACCCATTTATTTAAAGTGGATCTGACATCACCTGACCCAAACCCATTTAAAGCAACTTACTGGGTTTGAATTTCTTAGGAAATAAATAGCATACAAAAGCCTGTTAATAATAGGGGGTCCTTGTGTGACAAGGGAGGAATTCATGTCAATCCCTATTGATGTGAAATGAAGCGTACTCACATGAATGCTGCCTATTCCTGTTTAAATGACTAATTTCAGAAAATCTCTTTAGGAATCATGATAATAGCTCCTCTACTCCTATCAGTGCCCAATGGCCTCATTATCAGATTCATTGCATTTGCTTTCTGGTGAATCACCAGTGCAAAACAAACAAGATCCCAGTAAAACCAGCCAGCAAATGATCCTCATCTCACTGAGCAGTCATGACTGACTATACATCCAATTCCCCACTCTTGTCCCCAAAGATTGTGACAATGGCACAATTGGCACCTCTCCTATGAGGATAGACTGAAAGNCAAGCTGTGTCTTTTAGTTTACACTTAGGTGTCACTTACACTTGGCCTGTCCTCTGTCCATTTGTCCTTCACCAAATCTTGGAAAATTTTCATGTAATAAACCCAAGAATAATTAGTCTCTTTGGCTGGTTTTGTTTTCACATGAAGGACTTGCACAAAAAGCCAAACTCTTGTTGCTGCTGCTGTCCTCCCTGAGGTTTTTCTAGTATCCTGCATCAAGAATCCATGAAAGTTAAATTGACATAACCAGTCCAGTTTAGGGCAGATCCCAAGGTCAGCCATCCAATCTGCACTAAGTGTTATGTTGTTGGTAATCCCAGCCAAGTGCTGGATAACCTGCAGGCTAACCAGCAGCTTGACCCTTAAGTATGGACCTCTGGACTCATTTGACCCTTAGATATGACCCTGTGGACTCATGTTCAGGTCTACTGGCAGAGTCAAGTGGAGATTTCACTGGCACAACCCAGGCTGCATCTGTAGATTTTAATGTCTCTAATCATTAATCCAGCACCTTGCAGTGCAAATACTCCAAGCACACACATAGCCATCTGGGTTGGCTGGAAAAGGGACCAAATATTCTTTCTGGAATCCCAAACATCCACCAGCACATTGGCTGTTATCCAGGGAAAACCAACTATTATCTCCCCAAACAGCTGGGGATGGTTGTTGTATAACATCAGCAACCTCTCCTCATTCTCCACGTCTCAGGGGCCTACTTTTTCTGTGGTCCTTTTCCCCACATCTCTGACTGGTACGGCAAGTTTGCATGAGGCTGTTCTCGTGGGGTGCGTGTTCACAGTTAGAGCACAGCCAGAGCTGCCTATGGTGACAGTGGGATGGGAGGGACAGCGAAAACTTCAGTGTCAGTCCTCTGCTGAGAGAAAAAAATTCAAATAAAAGGTCTTTAGGGCTAAAAGATACATTTTCCTGGGTGGGCAGCAGGGTTTTGAAAGCTTTCTCCTCTGAGAAGGTAAAAGACTCTGTCTTGTTCATGGAGACCAATGCTCCTGTCTTGTCACACTCTCCCAGCTCAGCCCATGTGCTCTGGCTCACGGCTGCCAAGGCTTCTTCCACAGCTTTAAATGCCAGTATATAGTGGCATGACACAGATTTCACCTCTCTTTTATTTCCCCACTAACTGAAAGGTCAAAACAAATTCAAGAATTGTGTGGGGAATTCAGTAATTAAAAGCTTGTGAGCAGGTGTAAAAACTAATCACAAAAATAGTTACCCAGTAACTTCATTACATTACAGTAAGAGTCATAGATGCTGCATAAAATAGCAGGAGCTTAGGGAGCTGAAACCACTGAGAAGTTGTAAGTCACAGTTTGAATCACAGGAGAAAACCCACATTGCTGTCATGGTCCAGGCTCAGGAGCAGGTGGGGAAGCTGAGCTCTGTGCACAGAAGACATCCCGGATGTATGCCTTAAATTGCATGGTGTGCATGCCCTCAGGTACCACCTGCCATCTGCATATGTGCAGCCTCAGTTTCCTGAGCTAGCCAGCTAAGGGGCAAGTGAAGCCCTTTGGGTAGACTGGAAGTCTGTCTTGCTACAACTCTAATAAGGTGACAAGGCCCACTGCATGATGTTTGCCCTGGGAATGAGACAGCCAGGTGGTGTCAGCCTGGCTGAATGCCACTCTTCACACAAAAGGGGGAGGGGGTGGTGGGGAAGTAGTAAAACTTATTACCAAATCAGTAATGTCATCTAAATCATTCTATTCTGATCTTGTCCAGAGGGGAAAAGCCGGTAGGCGTCTACTTTACAGCAGAGTAGGAAGTCCTGAAGAACAGGTTGCACCTCTTCTACCTCCCCATGCAGAAGAGGATTGAATAGGGAAGAATGTGTTGGGAAGCCTGAGTATTTTCCCAGCATCCCTACTCTCGTGGAGGGAGATATGCAGCCATTTCTTCAAGTTTCAGGCCACCAAAACATTAGGGCTGGATGGGAGTGTCATAGGTCACAGCAAGACAGAAGCAACTGTGCCAACAACAGCCTTTAGAACACATAAAGCTGTCCAGTGAAGTGAACATAGCTTGGTCAAGAAGAGTGAGTAGTTACAAAGAGTTATCAGGTAAGATTTTACAGGTCTGTAAGTTTCTCACAGCCTAAATAAAGAGTACCTAGATTTTAAACCAAATTGTGAAGATATTTAAATAACAACAACCTTATTATTTAAATAGGGAAACACACCTTTCTGAAGCAGCTGAAAGAACAGTTAAGTCTTATCTAAACCATGGGCCTTGAATTTAAAAGAAGTGCCTTCAATGTGTCAAGAGGTATGTTCTTCAGGGAGAACCAGTTGTCAACAATTGTTCACAATAGAACTGACACAGGGGAAAAAGAAACCTTGGCTATTGTTAACATTTATTTTTTTCCTTGCTAAATCAGTTTGATCCTGCTAGGGTCATCAAATTGAAATAATTTTTTCATTAAATAGTTAAATTTCTGTAGTCCTCAGATGCTCAATTTTCCACTGATCCTTCAGGGCAGCCAGTCTGAAGGAGAAAGGGTAGAGGGAACTCTCATCCAGCCTTTTAAAATTATATATTTATTGCAGTCAGTACTGTCCTTTACCACTACATAGCTGGGGGGAAGGGAAGAGAGCTGAGCCTTCAGCTGGGGGTTTTTAGTAACCTTGGTGTTTGAATACACAGCCAGTGCCCAGCAAGAATCTACTTTGTCTGTTATATGCCTTTTTTTACAATACTAAATCAACTCATTTTCTTAAAAATGAAGTCTTCCTAACGCAAGGATCTTTTTTAAATACAAACTTAACATTAGGAAATATACCACATCACATCTTACACTAGTGGGTCATGAAAAGATAAGCTATCAAAAGCTGAATATTTTCCATGTGCTTAAATAGCTGTATTTCCTGAGCCCAAATAGTAGCTGTGTTATTAATAACTAGAGCAATACAGTCCTATTACTTCCAAACCCACATCAGCTTAGATATCTTAGTAAGCTTTGGAATGAAATAATCCTGTTTCATTATCTACTTTTCGCAGTAAATCAGTTTTAAATAGGGAGGAATACATCTTCAAGTAATATGAAGAGAAAAAAATTGTTCACAAAACTAGTAGGACATGTTTGTGACAGTAAACGCCACCCTCAAAATTGTACAGTGCAGCCTATGACCTTCATGTTATCAGTCTGTAGACTGACTCGGCATGTGAAAACTGTGATAGCATCTACAGGCCTTGTTAAAGTTACCGATTTGGGGTTGGAAAGGTCAGCAAGGTTACCATGATGGTTCGGAAATATTTCCCACCTGTCTGTAAATCTTTTGAGTTTACAGATCCCTGAATTTTGATCACTAACAAGACTCTTACTTGAACAATTAAATCACAGCATGGCCCACCAATTCAGTGAGATGCTTAAGCACCAAATCCGAGCTTTAATGCCAAATAAACAAGCATATCGTGCCATTATGTCATTTAGGCTGCTACACAAACTGATATAAAAGGCATCTAGCTTAATGTGTGCATTAAACATTCTGCATAAGCACACAAAATTACAATCTTAGTATTCTATAATGAAATCATAACCATTGCATGCAATAAGCTGAGCATAAATTTTCCTGCTTTCTCAATGAAACAAAGTCAAACTCCTCTGAAATCTGCTCTGCAAAAGCAATAAAATCATGATATGGGAGAAAAAGCAAACAAAAAAATCAGTCAGGACTGAGTCCTTGATAGACAAACATTTTCATGCTCCTAAAAATCAGATTTTTGTCCATGTTCCCATCTCAGGATTCTTTCCCACACCATCTCTTCCAGCATGCTCTTTTAGCTGTTGATTGGAAGATCTTGCAATACTCAGCATCATTACAAGTTATGACTTCATTCCTATCTATTGATGTTTGTAGGTTTATGGCTTTTTGCCAGCCTCTTGAAGTTGTGATCCAAGCCTTCAATTTCTCATGCACAAAAGCCAGAAAAGTCTAGATAGCAATCAGAATGCCAAAAACATCTGATCTTGGCTTTCTTCATAAATCAGATGATGCATTGTCAGCAGTGTTTACAAATGCTGGACACCAAGAAACCTACAAAGGGCTTGTACTGGTCCTTTTACAGCATGTACCGAAATGTCTTTGTGACTTCTGTTTCTTGCAAAAAATATAAGAAAACTCTCTTTTTAGCTCATCAGAAAGTCCATGGTTTTCATTTATGATTATTAAACCTAATTAACCAATCTTTCTGCCTATCCCTTACACATAGGTCAAATCCAGATATGAGCATAGGGTTTATGGTCTGCATTCACCTGCTGGGCATTGCTGCTCCTTGGCAGAAGTCAGCAGTGCTCTTGCAACAGGGTGCATGCCACTGCAGCCATTCAGAGCAGAAGGACAAAAACTGGCTTAGGATGGATAGGTGCATGGGATCTAGACAGCAGCACATTGAGTCCCATCCCTGCTGGTTCCCCCTAGAAGACCCCAGGAACTCCCCAGTCCAGTGTTGGCACCAGTGCCAGCCTTGGTGCCACTCTAGAAGGTGGTGGGAAGACCCTTATCCAGGACTGGACTCAAAGCTATCCTTTCCTGAGTATTTAAACATGCTCAGAGACGTATGGGTAGGTGCTTTTGGTTCCATCTGTCTTCCCCTTCAGCTTCATCAGCTGCCTTAGTTTAAGCTGAAAGAGCTCAGAAGGAGCATGGTGCTTCATGAAACCTGTTTGCAACTCATGCTTCAGTGGCCCTGAGTAAGCTCTCTCTCAAGTCCTTTCTCCATCTGCCATGGTAGGCAGCTGAGCCCTCTTAGCCAGCAAGGCCTTCAAGCAACGTTTCAAGCGAGCTGACCCCAGGGCACAGAGGAACCTCTGCTTGTGTCGGTGGACTCTTGGTCTTTGAAGCCTTCCAGGGAGGCTGGCTGGGGAGCCACGGAGCTTGCTCTGTGTCCCTGCTGGGCATGCAGCCTTTCCCCAGGATTAATGAGACCTTCTGTTCCCTCGGTTATTGCTGGTTTAAAAACAAAGCCAGAGAAGCAGTGCTTCAGTTGGGAGAGATTATATGCTAAGGAAGCATGCCTTAAGGAACAGGTCGTTATTGCTTTTGCATTATGACTGAGAGCCACAGGGAGGAGGCAAGGAGGAAGGCTGGGAAAGCAGACCTACAGCCATTTGAAGTGGACAGACCAGACTTATTGTGATAGACACTGATAGCAGAGATGCTGCTCTTTCATTTGCAGGCTCTGTTTGCCTGATCAGCAGAGTCACTTGTAAACACTTTGTAGGGAAGCTTGGCATTAAGCTAAAAGCAGCAAGAGCTGAAGTTGCTGGCTGATTGCAGGAAAGCTTGGAGCCTTGTTATTTTATTTTTGTCTGGAGTTCAGCTTTTGGGCCCAAGCTTAGTGCTTTTGGAAAACCCATTCTTCATTCTGAGTCTGAAACATGCTACCCTTATGATATTATGGAGCATACTTAGAGCATATTATTCAGCCCACAACTCCTCCTACAATTTCTCAGGTCTTTGTCCTGCATGCAATTCTTCCCTGTCTGAGGAATAACAATGCTGCAATAGCCCTAAGGAAAAAACCTTAATTTAAAAACAAAAACACAGAGATGGTTGCACAGAGATCTTTAACTGTGTCTTTATGGATAGCTGGAGCAAGTGAAACATGCTGTTATATTGCTTAGCTCGATCCAGATAACACCATGTCAGAGAAACATTTCATTCAGTTAAAAAGAAGAAAAAGAGCAAATTTAGGACACTTGAAAACATTTGTCACTTTAGGTAGAATGTGGCCCAACTAATCTAGTTGGAAAGAAAAGGAGAAAAATTGAACTACCATTTCAGCATTCAAATGTTCCCTATTTGTTTTAAAATGAATTGTAGCTAAGTTGAAATTTCGAAAATTTCAGAGAGAGAACAAAATGAAAGAAATAGAGTAGCTGGGATTAGCTTCATCATTTCCTCCATTTTTTTTCAGTCCGTCACAGACCTGAGGAGGGGTGGGATTCAGCTACTCAGAGAACCAAAAGAAAACCAGTTAGTTGTGACCCAGCCACCACGACCCAGCCAAAGAACATCTATGACTTGATGCAGGCTTCAGGAGAGCCTGGTTTAGGTCTGGGAGAGGCACTGTGTGCATTACACTCCAGATCCTCAGTGATACTCGGGCAACTGAGGGCTGTTGAAGCCTAATTTAAGAGTTTCTGAGAGGCTTTGTGCTTGGGAAAAGTACTCCAGGGTGTGCAGCAGTCCTTAGGACACCAGTCAGTGGCAGCTCAAGCTACTCCCCTCTCAAACTGTGTATCTCCAGCCTGGAGGCACTGTACAAACTGTTCTTTATACGCATACAGGACCCCCTCCCTCCTCTCTTTCTTTGTGTGTACTCACAAGGTGGGTCAGCCATGCTCTTTTCATTTGCTGTGAGTCGGCAGGAGACCAAGGTGTTGCCTGCATGGGCAGCAACAAGCTCTTCCCATCAGTGCCAGGAAAACAGCCCTGTTTCAGCCCATACTGGTTTATCTGTCCTATATCTCTCTGACCCCCACAACCAGAACAGACTATCTTATAAACTGCCTCCATCCTCAGTACAACCCTATTAAATGGAAAAAGAGATGGAAGAGGAGCAGAATCCAGATTTGATAATGCAAGGTGACTGAGTTTACTGCACCTAGTGAGAGGGGTTCTGCTTGCTTTCATGAGGAAAGGAGGTGTCATTGATTTCACTGGCTTGCCTTCTGTCTGTCTGCCACCCATCTTGTCCTTCAGCAACATTTTAGTTTGCTAGATGAGCTTAAATACCACCAAAGGAAATAATGGTCTCAAAGGTGTTCCTGAAAGACTCATCAGAATCAGCAGCTGGGCACAAACAGGACAAAACCAGGCTTCATTAGCTCTGCTGCTCACAGAGTGGCCTGTAATAGGGTAAATATGTTTAATTCCTTACTGTCCCTTCCCTAGAGATTTGCATTTAAAAGAGGAAGGGGAGCTTGCAGATTCAAATGTGTAGTTAGGTCCCCTTAATTCTATTATTCCAAAATTTGAAACTAGGTAAGAACAGAGTGCTATAGGCACAGGAGTAACCAGACTTCAAGCCTTGTGTATCTGAAAGCCAGAGAATGTGGTTGTTCTTTATACGCATCACTGGAAAACCCAGGTTTTATTCCAAAAGAGAAGCAGGGAACTGTGTCCCAGGAAGCCTTGAAGTGGCTTGCTGACATATGGGATTAACATAACGAATTATCACACAATGTGCTGCAGTTAGATGCACAGAGATTAATTGCTGAAGGCCAGATGGGAACGGTAGAGGTAAATACACCTTTTTGTTGAAGGAAGAGGGTGAGGGCTGAGAGTGCAAAGCTGTGGTGACCAGGAGAAGAGTGTGAGTGCTCCTGGGGATTTTTCCTTGGCAGGGCTGATGCAGGCGGAGCAGCCCCGGGGAGGCCTGCCCCGAGCTGAACTGCTCACGCCTTCTGCTGAGAGGCAGCAAGTGAACACCCCATCATCTGTCAAGGAATGGGGGGCCACCACTGTGTCCCCAGCTGCCCATATGTTGCTCTCCAAGATGGTGCCGTACAGCCTAGCGCCATCCTCCTTGCGTCCTTGCTTTTGGGGCTTGCTCATGAAGACTCTGAAGGGCTGGAATCAAGCCACTCGAGCCACTGCCTCTCGACTGGCAGAGTTGAAACACCTTCTTTTAATTCTCTCTTTCTGCCATTCCAGGACCTGGCTTATGTCTTTCTCAATGTCATGGGATTTTAAGCAAATATTTAAGTGGCTTATGGAGATCCCACAAGTATAAGCCATACTTCAAATGGACAGAAGTTAAATGAAGATCATTAGAGAAAGCTGTCTGGGACAACTAATATAACTCACTGCATTTCATGTCACCATTTAAAGAGGACTGCTTTTTTACAAGAAATGGCTATTTTAATATGGATCTAGAAACCTTTGCCCACCTATTTGTTGAATATGTATTAAAAAACCTTTCAGAGATCCTGCCTTCCAAATATCACTGTCTAGTGCAACATTTTGATTCTAACCTCTAAAATTGAATTGACAAAATGACTGCCAGTGGGGCTCGTTTACAGGAATATGCTTCAGTATCACACAAAGAATTTAGAGATGTCTCCCACCGTAATTTCAGCATTGATGCATTTAAATTGATTTACCACCACAGAAAACATCTGGGCCCTAGTCCAAGAAGTGCTGTATCATTTTTCTATTATGGTGATACTTTGCTGGTTGATTTAGAAAAAAAAAAGGTAATTAACACAAATACTATTCTTCAGTTTACTGGCATTTTGAGGACATATTAAGGCACAGCGTTCTGAAGCATCGTAATGTTGAACAGTGCTCAGTATATATCTTGAGAACGAATGGAGAAGGAATAGCTGACTTCTTGGTAGAGGCAGGAATTGCCAGTGCTACCAACAAACTTCACCTAATCAAAGGCATTACTGGGGTTTAAGCCCTCCCAACCATCCACTGAAATAACCATGATAACATATACATCCCAAGCCTCAATTTCTCAAGTAATGTCAAGTAAGAGATTTTATATCCCAGCAAGGAAATTCTCTGCATTTCCAGCCTCATGTTTTGATAATAAATGTGTTTATCTATCTTTTTACCATTGAAAACTGGCATTCATCTGGCTGGGGAATAGGTACAGAGTTTGTCCTCCTCTAATAGGCAAACCTCCAAATCTCTAGTTCCACAGGATATGCCTAGACTAGGAAGTGCCCACATACAGTGAAACAGAGATCTTTGATTCAAAACAAACATCTTGGTGTAAGCTATGCCATAGTTGCTAATCCACCAAGGCTGACTTTTTTTCTTTGCTAAAGCACACAGATTTTTATGGAGGATTGAAGCTGCTAGCACCATCTCTGTCTGCCTCAAAGTCACTAGCTATTGCTAACTGGGAATGGTCTTCAGAGAGATTCCCAAGCAAGGCATAAACTGTTACCCCTGGGTCCATGATGTCTTAACAGTTGTGTCAGACTGCAGACTAAACTTTCCAATGTCACCCAGCCCAAACAATGCAGCCCAGACTCCCTGACAT
Organism: Brachypteracias leptosomus; assembly: GCA_013401335.1. Classification (NCBI taxonomy): domain Eukaryota; kingdom Metazoa; phylum Chordata; class Aves; order Coraciiformes; family Brachypteraciidae; genus Brachypteracias; species Brachypteracias leptosomus. The sequence goes on from VYZX01030092.1 coordinate 13,892, forward strand.
TGTGTACAATGAGCTGCAAATATTCAGAGAGAAATTAAGTAGTCCATTTGGCTCAGTGGGCTGTGAATGCACGTACCAAGCACCATCGCTTTGAGCTCCACTATTATTATCCAGACATTGGCAGCCAAAGCCTGCAAAAAATAAGTGGTCCAGACTGTAAATCCACATTTCTAGCATGGAGGTGAAATGTCTGAAGTGGGATTTAGTACATGAAAGAGGCAAGACCCACTAAGAAAGACATTAAGAACCCAAAAGACACCTAAGTCCTGGCCATGTGAATTGAACAGAATGGACTGAGTAGAAGTCACAGAAATATCTAAACTACATCTGGTCAGGAATTTTCCAATCTGACTAATCAAAATTAAAAAGGCTTTGTAGTAGTTGGTCAATTTTAAGGAAGTTCTGTTGACAAAATGCTGTTCAGTTAGATTTCCTGTTAGTCCATGGGGATGGAAAAGCCATGCTTCCAGAGTACCTGGTTTCATGGTGACCCCACCATAGAAACATCTCACTCGGGAATTTCAGACTTGCAGATGCGTTTTAGGGAGCTTGGAAACTTGCAGAGCCAGCTCAGGTCAGGGATTTGAGTTTCAGGTTCCCGGGCATGCAGGAATTGGGCACGAATTGATTTTTTTTTTTAAGGGGAAAAAACTCCAAAACAAACAACATGCAGAATTCAGCCAGGAAGAAGCACTTAACTTTGGAAAAAAATTATTTTCTCCAGGAAATTCTCGAGTTTACTTCCCCGGTTCCAGATTTAGCAATGTTGAAGTTTTCCACAAATGGAATTTTGACAAGGTCTGCTTTATCACCCCCTCTTTGAGAGAAGCCAATTTCCCAAGACATAGCAGATAATATTATTGCAATTATCTGCATGACCTTCTGTCACTGATGTCTCATGTTGCTGTGTGGTGTATGTAAGGCAAATTATTTTGTGGGTGAACTCTGATTTTCATCCTTCCTTTCCAACCTGCTACATAATCTTAGCAAGGTAAATTTCACAGAAATCTAAGCCCACACTTCTTTGGAAACTTAACTGAAGAGTATGTAAGGAATGAAACTACCAAATCTAAGCAGCTGGTAGGTCTATTCCCTTTCATTTTGGTTTTAGCTGTTGAATTTCTGCAGAGGCGAGTGTCATCTTGCTTCCAATATACACCTCTGATTTCTACTCTATGCTTAAGTGTACTCCCACAACCATCAAGGAAAGAAATAAATCTTACCATATATATTAACATATGTCTCCTTTCTGTAGCCGGTTCTTTATTGCTGTAAAGGAATTTGTATGGGGAACATGTATTAGAATTTAAGTTGGGAAGGAAGAGACAGAAAGATTGTTAAATACTTTTTTTTTCATTGCCAAATAATTTATATGCTCATTTTTACATAACATTATTGTATCTCAGGATGTATAGCTGTCATTACCTAAGTCAAAACTAAAAATCTCTTCATGACAAAATATCTTGTTATATTTTGCAGCATAAAAAAGACCTGACCAGTGAAACAAAATAGCCAAAGCCAATTTAAGACAGATTAAAGCTGACCAAGCTTGCACCTGAATAAGTTTTTGAGATGCGGTATTAGTGCTCATACGCAATTCACTTTTCAGAGACAGGAACCTGTAGGATGACTGGTTAGCTATTCATTAGGCCACCAAGCATTCTTTAGCTGTCACCAAGCATTCTTTAGCTGTATTTTAGAGTAAAAATTTAGATGATGGGATGGCTATTTCAGGCAATTCAGTTGAAGCTAACACAGACACTAATTGATATGCATAATTGTTTCTAGAAAAGATATTGACCTACTGCATACAGCTAGAGTTCAATCACAGCAAGAGTAGGGATTTATTAAAGTTCTTTAAGGAAAAAAGGGAAAAAGGGAAAAGGAAAAAGGATGCTCCCCAATTAAACATCAGCAAGTTTGGCACTTCTTATTGCTTTATATACTATAACTAAGAGGCAGCTTCTTGTTGCCTTTTACTCAAGAAAGCTGAAAAGCAAAGACAACAAAAGATGTGGTAGATGATAGATCATGGGCTATCACAGAAGCCACTGGTCCCCGTTGCACATGGACCAGATGAGAACCAACTCCAGTGTGCTAAGCCACAGTCAGGAACTGAATGCTGTGTAGGGGCTAGCACTAAAGCCTATTGCAAAGATTAGTGGTGCAAAACTCAAATGCCCAAACGTTACCTGAATGTCTTATGCTTTGGGTGGTGCAATATTGTGTTGAAAGTAGATGGCTGAAGGGGGCTGTAGTGGGTCT
>VYZX01030093.1:15676-44024 GCA_013401335.1 Brachypteracias leptosomus
AAAATGAAAGATGGAGCAGACCAGAAAGACAGCTTCCAAAAAAATGCAAACTTAAATTAAAGGATACAGTATCAAGTTTGATTTCAGGCAATCAAGTGAAGGACAGAAGAATGCAGTAGACTACACACTAATGGCACAACCCTCTCATGAAACAGAAAAAGCAGCTAATAAAATGAAGCAGTTATTCATGTATCACTAATCTTCAACAACCCCCTGCGATTCTTTAATTTTTTGAAGTTGAGAACTAACACATGATTAAGGGAAATAAAAAAAGCAAGGATAAAAATCAAGGCGGCCACTGTAACCATTTCAGTCAGAAAGTAACATAATGCAGCAAGACTTCTAAATATAGAAAAGATTATTTTAGAAAATACCTGTATCTCTTAAAACGGAAAATAAATACAGATCATACACTGTTCAGCTTTCAACGAATGTTAATTGCAACCATACTCTAAATTTTAGCCATTTTACCATGACTAAATTTTAACAAGGACACATGAATGTGGATGAGAGTAGAGAAGAATGAACTAAGTAATTTCTGGAAACATTAAGATACGTTATATTTGAGACACATTAACGTACCTTACTCAATCTCCAGATCTTTGAACTTACCTTCAAAAATTCATGAAAGTTTTGGAAAGAACAGAAGTATAATCAAAAAATACAGTGATGTACAACCTTTGGACCTGACAGGATTGTACCTGACAATCTCATAAGTGAAACAAGGAGACACAATGCACTTTCAGTTAAAAACATATATATATATATATATTTAATAACTACTGCACCCATATATCTCTCTCAAATTAAATGTGATCAGAGTTTGTGGCAAAATTGGGAGTACATTTTGTAGGATTCTAAATTAAGCTATGTCCTGACTCAACTGGGACAAGACTGGTATGATCATCATCCAATCGATTTCATTAACAATTTGGATGAGAGAAGAGTTAATAAACTTATATAATTTGTAGACAACAAACTCCTGGAAGGAGAGCCTCACACTTCAAAGTCATCTGGATTACTTGATGTGATAGTCTGAAATAAACAAAAAAGGAAATTCAATACAGACCAAAGAAAATTTTATGTTTTTGACAAAATTCAAATGCAGAAACATAAGATGGTCTATAATTGGCTAGAAAACAGTATAATCTAAAAACTACTGAAAACAAGCCACTGCTAAACATGACACATGATGCAGTAAAACAGAAAACTTCAATTCTTCAACTCCTAACAAAAGTAACACAGACAAAACACAGAATTATTCTACATGTCATGGGGTGCTTACAAAAAAAAAAGTTCAGAAGATGATGCATCTATCCCATCCCACTCTGCAAGCAGAGAAGGAACTGTACCTCATCCATCAGGCATCACACTGGTAATATGAATTACTGTAATGTTAATTGTAATGAAATATTAGAACTGGATACTTCAACAGTCAAACTTTCACATTCAGAAGTTTATAAAGTGAGATTACGAGGGGGAAAAAAAAAAATCTATCATACATGATCTTGGCATTTCTGATCCTGCTTCAGTACTAGATGTTAGATTATACAGTCTTATGATGCAACTGTATTTTTTCAATTATTTTTATTAACTTTGGTCATAATTAGATGCTATGCTACACAGCAAAATGCATGATACTTCTCCAAAGGCTACAATCATAGAATCATAGAATGGTTTGAGTTGGAAGGGACCTTAAAGATCATCTAGTTCCAACCTGTTTCATGAACTACCTTTAAACAGCGTTTTAAGATTTTCTCCATGTGAAACATTTTTGCAAGCTGTGAAGCTGCACAATAAACCTCAGATCTGTTTAAATCAGCAATCTGATTCTTCCCCAACATGTGTAATTTCTCTTTACTATGCTTCAGAACTATGTTTCTTTGTACCTACCCGGAAAAGCTCAAAAGGATACGCTAAGCCCTATAAAGTGAACTCTCTCCTACTCCCACAATCACAAGATTAGAAGTAGCTTTTCAATACTTGAGCCTTTATATAATTGTACCTTTACACTATTTTCAGCTTTGTCTCTGCAATTGTGAAGATTAAAACCGTAGACTTGCCCACACAGGAAAGGTTAACTAATTATACGTTTGTAATTCCAACACACAACCACATGCTATCTAGCGTTAAGTTTTCACCTCCAATTTAGCTCACAGTATTTGGAAAGTGGTAGAAGATAAACTCATTAAAAACAACTTAGGTAGAGATTAAGCGTGCATGGGGATTACTATACCAAGTCAACTAGTAAAATTCTCCTGTTTGCAAGGATTTAGTGAGAATCTCACTACAGTACTAAAAGTTTTTCACATTTCTAGACCAAAAGCAGTGCCTTCAGTTTCCTAAAGGAACACATATTATACACCAGCCTGAGTGAAAAATATCACATCTTTCCCAAAACTCAAAAAGCAGGTGGTTCAAGTGCTCTCCTTGGCTGTAGCAGAACATTTACTTTCTGTAAAACTTGACTAATTCCAAACATACAAAAAAACCCCTACAAAGCTATCATATGGATATTTGCCTCCCTTTAATCAGAGTCACAATAAGGTAGTTGCTATGCTTTTCCTAAGTACCAAATCTTTGTTCTTTCCAAACTACGCAGGCAAAAGGTGTACGAAATAATTTCAAAATACTGCCATGTTCACAGTAGAATAATGGTAAAATTAAAAGAGCTAAAATTCATTGTCACATATAAAGCACTACAGACAATATTAGTTAAATTTACTGAATGCAAGACTAAATATACTACATGATTCACACCACTGCTAAAGGGAGGACCACCTAGACAGGGGGTCTACTTCCCCTGACTTAACTATGGTCACCTACATAAAAAGACTCCAACATTCAGGTCACAGTATCCTCATTTCAGTTGCAGGATCCTACAAGAGTAAATTTTGTGGTTTTTCATGTGGAGTTAGAAACCTCAAATTTCTTGGAGAACACCTAAAATCTTTGCCTAAATGATTTGCAAGAAGCAAAACAGAAACTTTGCTTTGTGGTATTTCTCAGGAAGTATCTAGACATATATGTCCATCAGTAAAACACATACAACTACAACAGTACGGTTTGTGAAACTTCACTACGACAGAGCAGTGCTTCAGTAGTAGCATAAGCAAGTCTACTGAATGACACCTCTGCATTTAAAACCCATTAATTCTGTCATTTTGCTAATGTAATTAAGGACTCAATTCTACGTTTTTGTCCATTAGTGAGGGATTGCTGAGTATGGTAGTGAAAAGCAACTTGTTTGGGTTTTTAATTTATAGCTTACCCAAAGCTCAAATCAAATCCCTCCCCAGTCTGAAACAGGAACATTTAAAAGGGTCCTCTCCCTTCCATCTCACCAACACGCCTCAATGTTGTACAAACACACCACAACATATCAAAAGGCAACAATCTTTATAAGGACAACTTGAAAAGCATTGCACATAGTACCACATTACCAACTTCAACAGCAATTACTCCTCGGAATAGAGCAAAGATCTTACAAAAAGCAGGTTTCACTACAGCACAATTTTCTCTTTGGGGAGATGTCCTTTGATCTGCAGTCCTGAAAACTGATATTTAAACTCAACAGACGAGAATTTAAAACTGAAGAAGTGACAGCAAAGCCAAAGATGCCCTGCAAGACTTGCATGTAGAGATTCCACTTGATTTTCCTCCTCAGCCGTACTTTCATGATCTGTGCCTTAGGAGCCTAATTGTTCTTTCCTCTGAGAACAGATGGGGTGCTGACTTCAGGACAAGTATCCCAGCACTCACACATCTAGAAGTGCAGTTCATCAATACAGCTGCATTGATCTAATATCACACACTCATCACACAGGGCTCCCTCTTTTTTTGCCTGTGGTCCACCCTTCTAGAATGCATCAGATCCTTAACTGATCAAAAAAACACTTCAGACCAAAAACCAAAAGCTATAAACCAAAACCAGTTGCTGTTTCCTGTGCATGTGTTTTCTACCCAGCCCCTTTCTCACATGGAATTATTTGAAGAGTCTTAAAGTTCATAGTTACCTAAATCTATCCTGAGAATTAAGAGTTTTCAGCATGATCACTAAGCTATCCCCCATACAACCCCATTTATATTTGAAAATATAGAAGAGTATAATTTGTTGCAAGAAAAAAGTATCAGTTGTGGGGGGAAAAAACAAACAAAAAAACCTCCCAAAACCCTAAACTCAGCTGTTAAGAGCCAAATTATCATCACATCACTTTTCAAGTTTTTTCCAGAAACACAGTTCTAGAAAGAAGGTGCTGTTAGTCCTTCCTCAAGTCATATATGTATTTCGGTAAATATTACTTCTTGCAACAAACTAAATCAGGAAATTAAGCTTCTAGTTGAGGAAAACAAAAACAAGCTGAATTACCACAAAACAGAAAAGTTTATTCATTATTTGCAGCTAACTAAACATGTTGTTCTGTTGCCAACCATACAGCAGACGTCTTCCCAGTTCCCTGGCCCTTCTTGCACAGGTCTTCTTCATCCTCCACACCAACTTCAGCATTTAACAATCTGTTACAATTAAACCACTAAAACCAGCAGAAAATTATTCTTTTTCAGGTGAGATTTTGCTTAGGCTACCAAATAAAATCAGCTCTCGGTAGGTTTGATAAGCACTAAAGTTAATGCAAGTAACGACTTCTTTTCTTTGGTGGGGAGACCACCCTCTAGGAGTTCTCTATTGCTAACTCTTGTCTGTTCCCATCCCTTCTCCTGAAACAGCTCAAACTCACCAAGTCCTCTGCTGAACATAACTTATCTGTCTAGAATGGCAGAAAACTGTTCTGGTTTTCTACCAGCAATTGAGTTACATTGACCAGAGCTATAACCAGGCACAATCAACACAGGACAGAAGAACTTTCTCCCTTTGGTAGCATGAGATTCTTATGTCAGCTCATAAAATTCAAGAGTGTATGTTTAATGCTTTTATATACTCGAATTTTATGCAAAAATTTGTCTACAGCATCCTTTGGACACTTAAGAGATGAATTTTAAGCTTACTCACTAATAGTAATTAAAGCTACATGTGAATACTTTTTTTCAGACAGGAGCTCATGGCAACATTAGCTGCTGTCTAGTTTGTAAGGTGACATTTCTACACACCAGAAGCATCATATCCTCTCCTCTTTCCAACTACCTACACTGGATCCTCACTGGGTTTTGCAAACACAGGAAAACATACAGCAAACATTCATATCCTCGGAGGAACTTAACCTAAAGTTCTACTTAACTAGGCATTTAAAATAATTATAAATAATTTGTAAGTATAATTGTTTAATTTTATACAAAATTTTAATTAATAACTGCAATTATAATCACAGCAAGTCATTTGACATAAATGAAAACTAAGCATCTCAACCCATTCCCAACTCCTCTTTTAAAACTTAGAAACTTGATATAGTGGAAGCCAAAAATCTTAACTCTATCAAGACTCAAAAGTCATAAACAAATCTTTCTCATTCACAGGCAGTATGAGAACTTGTTGACAGTGAAGTCACTCCTAACTTTAAAAAGGTTGCACAAATCCTCATGTAGTTGTAACAGCATACTCACCAGATGAGACGCAAAAACTTAAACCCAAACTTTTTGGCATAATTACGATCTGTACAACATGCTTTCTCCTTAGGACAAGTAATTAAGGAAGAAGTTATGGAAGCAACTAGCTCACCTATACAACAAAACGCTAATATCACCCTCATGATTTATTAAAAAAGCAGTGTGATCAAAGAAATCTGAAATATTATATGTTTCCTACAAACACAGATTCTGATATATTTGCTCATGTATTCAGGGCTGAGCCTTTTGCACTTCTACATACAAGAGGTACGTGATAAAGGCAAAAAACATCCCAAATGTGGAGCTGCAGTGCACCATCACTGCAGATAAAACTTAGCTCTCCCCAAACTAGTTTTTTTTTTCATTAAAAACCCCAGAAATGTACATGTGTTAAAAAAGGGTTATGTCTCCAAACTTCCTGCATGACACCAACTCCTTATTAGTGTGGTCAAAACAGCAACAGGGATGCACAAGCCTAGAATGAGATGGAAAAGAGGGTGACAAAGGAAAAGAATTACGATATTCCCGCTGATAATAGATCCAGTGGAGCCGGAGGGGCACGAGAAGCAACTCAGCTTCTATGCTATTACCCACAGTCAATCACGGCTTATCTCGGCCTGATCTTTCCCCTCCCTGTCTGCACAGCCTGACCCCCTTTAGCAGGAGCCTCCGGAAGACAACGCTCTTCACTCTTCACAGAAGAGACCCCTCTGCCTGCGTCCGAGCCCAACGCCACACGGCTGCGGAAGGCGCGGTCCACCCTCGCCGAGCCAGCTGGCGGGAAGCAGGGCTCCCCGCAGCCCTTGACCCCGAGCACACGCGGCGGGAGACCGGACGGGGCCGGGACTCAGGGCTCCGCCGGCAGCCCCGGGCAAGGGCAGCGCCGCAGGAGCAACGGCCACGGGCGCGCGAGGCGGCCCAGACGACAGTGCCCTTGGACGCGAGGACCGCCACCTCAGCCGGCCCCGTCGCGCCGCCTCAGCCGGCCCCGCCGGCAGCCCCGCGGCGTCAGCTCTCACCTGGAGGGGGCCAGCGGACAGGCGGCAGCAGCGGCCGCGGGCAGATGGAGAAGGGGCAGAAGGCGCGAGCAAAGCGCCCGCAGGCGTCCCGCAGAGCTCAGCAGGGCAGCCATTACCGCCGGACGCGGAGAAGCACGTGAGCCGGTCACCGAGCAGTTGCGCACGCGCACGCAAGGGGCGAGGGGGCGGGAGGCGCCGGAGCCCCGCCTCCGCCCGCCCACGTGACGGGAGGAACCATGCCCCGCAGGGGGGGCCCCCTGGCCCCGCTTTCGGAACGAGACCCCTCAGGCTCCGGCTCCTTTCTAATTCCCACCCCGCGCCACCGGTGGGACATTCCACACAAGGTCGGTGGCGCAACCGCAGCCCCGGGTTGGATCGTTCGGCGACCAACCCGGCTTCGCTTACCAGCGGAAGGCGATCGGACGGGAGCCGTTAGGTGTGGTGTGGGGAGGTGGGGGGGAGTGTGGGCTCGGCGCGTGTCGCCGTGTCTCGCCGTGCTTCCGGAGGCGGAAAGAGCAGGTGGAAGCACCGGGTTTCCCAGCAGGCTCTCCGTCGGTGCTGAACACCGCTCTGCGCGCCCTTCGCGCTCTTCCGCCACGGGCGGCGGCTGGCCCCAGGGAGGGTATCGCGGGTGGGCAGTGCCCTCCCGTCCTTGCCCGCTGAGAGAAGTCACGTGGGTGGTAGGGCGCGAGCGTCGCCGGCTGCCATTTTGCGCGCGCTCCGGGCGGGGGAAGAGCTGCTCGTGTCTCTGGGGCCTCCCGGCGCTCTGGAGTCCGGCGGGGTCGGGCCGGGTGGTGAAGGGCGGTTCCCGGCCCCCCTCCCCGGCCGCTCAGGGTGTGGGTCGGGACGGAGCTGCCGAGCGCTGCCCGCGGGTATTGCAGGCACCGCTGAGAAGGCGGCGGGCGAGAGGAACCCCTCCGGCCCTCCCTGCCGGTAACGAGCAAAACTCCTCCTGAACCGCTGGGAAAAAAATCACAAAGTCTCTTCATCAAGGTGCGTAGGGCCCGGTTTTCACTTGGTGTTAATGGTTTTAACACCCATTTTTGCTTTTTTTAAGAAGGTCCTGGATGGCAAACACTTCTCGTGGTCAAGCGGTTTGGCATCAGTTACAGCTAGAAAGACAATGTTTGTGTTGCTACCGCTTATCGCAGCTTCTCCCGTGTCACAGTGTCACGGTGTTTCACGGAATAAAGTGCTCAATCTTAACGAGGAAGACCAAGATGAATTTTTCAACCTAAGTGCAAACCTAGGAGCATACAGGTTCATTACTGAGCTGGCTTAGGTATTTAGTTACCAGACGTGATTATGGAGTAGTGTCCCTGGGGACTCACTCTGATGACACAGTACAAAAAATGTCTACAGTGGTTAAAATAAGGACCAGAAATGATCAAGCAAATTAAGGGAAGAGTAAGAGAAAATAATGAAATTATATTGGCCAGCATAACAAGTAGAAGGTTCTTGTTGCTGCAAGTTCACTGCTACTGAATGAGTAAGGAACAGTTTAAAAAGTGTTTGGAAGGAGAGCACTGGGGCACATGCTGACCAGGAATTCCTCCAAGGGAGAGAGAAAACGCAAGGTGTTTGACAGTCCAGTCAGTAGGTGATGGGATCTGGAACGATGGGCTGCTCAGAGAGGAACTATCTTCACTGCTGAGTGAGAGGTTATAGATATAATTCTGCTCTAAAGGTAAGTCAGCTGTTTGGTTGAGGTGAAAAGGAAAGGAGGTCCTTGGAAATTAATTCAAGAAGTGATATAGCTGAAGGAGTAGACCTAGGAAATTATATTTGCTGAAGCTTTCTGAATGGATGAGAGGATTGACATCATGTTCATCAAGGCCTGACGATTTTTAATCAATAAATTAAGACAATGTTTAGAATCAAGGTGAGAGTTATAGTCCTCTGGGTGAAGAAAACAAGTTATGTATTAGATGTGTTATTAAGAAAAATTATTAACACATGCAGGAATGTAGAGAAAGCACTGTATGATAGTGTCACCAGCAGTAGCTGAGAAACAGAAGTCATTTGGTTAAGAGTAAGTGTTTTAGTTTAGCCATGCCACAGTTGAGTCACACACAAGATGTGAATAAGGCACCAGGATTTCAGTATGGACAAAATGCTTGAGATAGATCTGTGGGTTGTCGGAACAGTAGCTATGAATTACCTGTAGAAAATACAAATCCAGAGGTAAAAGATAGTGATCCAGAGGTATGGAAAAGAAAAGGCCAAAGGCACAGAGATCCCAAAGAGAGGAGGTATTGCAAAAAGGAGAGGAAGATTGCAAAACATGTGCTAAGGAAATGAAGGAGTTATAGAAGGAAAAGCTGTAGTCACTGACAAGTGAAAAGTCAGGTGTGGACAAGTCCAGGCTAAGAGAGGTGGGAAGAGGAGACACATGACAGACAATGGACTGTAAAAATGAAGCAGAGAAGGGAAACCTGGTTTGTTGGTCTCACCACCAAAAGAAGCAATAGAAAGCTTCAGAAAAGCAAAAGAAATCCTCTGCTGACTTGTTTTTTAGTCTCTCTGAAAAGATGACATCCATTAAGATTCTTGGCCTGATTCACTCTGCCTAGGGAATTTATTCCCATTGTTAGTTCCCAGGAGACTATCCCTGGGGATAATAATTGAGCAGTGCCAGGTTATATTCCTTGGCTCTGGAGCTGTGTCTCTAGTATTGAATTCCTGTTCTCTGCAGCAGTCCCAGCCTAAGCCAGACAATTGCCTGGCATAATTTGAGGAATTAGCATCAATCAGCTTGGGGCTGTTGCCAGCAGGCAGTTTGGCAATGGCCACGCTGTGCTGGAGAGTGAGAGGATTTAAAAACAAGGACTCTGGCCAAACCCATCAGCTTGAAGGCCACAGAATGGTTTGGTTATTTAAGTAATAGATGCCTATTTAACTAATAGATGCCAGCTCTGCTGGAACTTGTAAATTCTGATAAGGTTTCTGCTAATTTCAGTCAGAGTTTATCATAAAAACAACTTAAATTAAAACTTAAGTGTAACATGGAAGTCTCTAAAGCAAGATTCATTATAACATGCAGTGATCAGAGCTTTCTTTGCTCACTCTCCTGTCTTTCAAATAAAGCCCCATATGTACAAAGCAGCTAAAAAAATTAGCTTATGCCACAGTTGGCTTTAGGAAATCTGGAAATGCAAAGTTAAAATTACGCTATAAATGTATCCCCAGAATCTGAGCAGTAAAAACTTATGGAGTGAATCATAGAATCCCAGGTTGGAAGGGACCTCAAGGATCATCTGGCCCAACCTTTCTTGCCAAAAGGACGATGAGTGATCCAAGTTGTGTCAAAATGCCTCTGCAACAGTGGGGAAAACAACAACATGCAGAAGAGAGTCCATGTTGGCCTGGAACTGTTGCCTTTAGGCAATTTGGATGTGGCTGCTGTGTGTCAGAGGATAAAATGATAACAGGGACCATGGCTAGTTGTCTTTATCATAAAAGGTTTATGAGATGTTAACCTTTGAAAAAGGCAAATGTGATCTGTGCTTGCGGGCTGTGCAGTGGGGTCTAGGTGAATTCCGTGGTTCCTTTGGGGGTCTCAGATGCCCTCTACTGGCTTGAGCTGCCTGAGAGAGCCATCAAATCCCTTTCGGAAAGGTGGGGTTCATTTCTAGAGTTTTCAAGGCAGGAGGTTTTAAGGTGGGCACAAAACATCTTGTGGTGTGTAGGAGGGACCTCTTGCTCCTAACCTCCTGATAGTTTTGCCTGTTCTCTCCCATTCCCTAAATTAACATGGCCTCATGTAGAGGCAGCTCTGTGTGGATGGAACCAGTGCAGTAAGAGCAACATCCATCCTCCCACCAAGGTCATAATCCAGCGAGTTACAAGGTCTATGTCATGCAATGGGGAAAGGCAACATAGTTTCCAGCATTCATTTAGGAATTGTGCTCATCTTGGGAAATGGACTATCAGGAAGGTTCACCATGGAGAGAATTATTTGGGTTGTTTACCTGTGGCTGTGGAGGAAGATAGGCCTTGGAATTGAGAAGAAGGCGAGATACATACATATTTGCATTTTTAATATCAATATTGTTTTTATTTCTGGTGTCTGAGTAAGGATGACATTAAATTTCAAGCTTAGGAGATTCTGGTGTGAAGAACGTGTATTAATATATCTTGAGGGAACATGACAAAGAAACCAAAAAGTGACCTTTCCCTGTGGCTTGTTCTCCAAACCTGACTGAAAGTGTTGGCTTAAGCCTCTTGTCTCAGGCATGTAAGTCAGGCTGAAGCCATAGAGCCTCTGAAAGAGATGACTCTCCAGGCAGTAGAAGACAGAAGGCTAGTGATGAATGTAGTTCTTTGTGGTTCTCTGCATGTTTACATGCATGTCTAGGTATAGATATATCTATATAAAGATACTCTTGTGTGTTAGCATAGAAAATCTAAATCTAAAGTCACACTTGCTGAGGTTTTTGTACATGTTTTAATACCTCATTTCCATTTTGTTCTGAGAAGAGAAAGTAGGATCCGTTTAAAATACTCACAAGGTTGTTACTGCAAAATATTTCTCAGATCTTGTGAAAATGCATATTTTGTCTTCATTTGCAAAAAAACCTTAAACCTGAGAACGGCTGATGAATTTAAAAGAGTGGGGTTTTTTAAACAAATTTGTGATTTTTAGAGGTTGAGTTGCTTTATGCTGACAATAAAGTGATTTCCTTCTCTGGAATATTTTCCAGGATCCCAAATTGCTTCCAGCATTTAAGTGTCTTTCAGGTCTTGTAATTTGGCCAGTGTTGCCTAACATACAGCAAAGTGGGCTCTCCTTGAAAAATCTCTAGTTGCAAATAAATTCAAGTCAACAAGTTTTCTGAACTAGTCAGGTTTTATTTTGAGATGATGAAAATCAAGTAAGAAGTTCAAGAAGTGAAATGGGTTGGTACAAATGCACATGTTCAGGTGAGTGCAGAAAGAGGTCAACAGAATAATTAGGAAGGAGAAATCTGTGGTAAGATCAATGTATATTTTTCATAGACATTTAAGATTAAATTTTATTCCTTGGATGCCTTTGAGGCTGTGTTTCTCAAGGGTCAACTGTTTCCCCTATTCCCCTTCAATTGAAAAAACTCCTCTCATCCGTGCTCTAGGTTTACTTAAGCCATTCTCATAATCTATGGAAGCCTACCTGCATAGCTTTGGTGGTATGGCGTATTGTTTTGCTTTGTTCTGGGTCTGGCAGGGGGATAAAATCAGGTTCTGGAACAGAAACAAGCTGTAGCAAAGAAAAAATCAGACAGCCAAATCTTACTATTGGTAGACTAATATCTAAGAGTGTTGTTAAAATGACAAATAAGGCAGCAAACCAAGGAACCAGAGAAAGATGGATAATAAATAGGCAATTTGAGTTGAAAATTGCCCCTTGAGAGTCCTGTTGATTTCTATATAAAGCATGCTCGGTTTTCATGTAAAACAATTCTTTTCCAATGGCTGATGGCGACTTAATCTCTAACAAATGCTAAATTAATTTCTTATTGTATGTATCCATTAAAATGTTTCTGCAGGCAAAAGTATGCCTTTGCTGTTGTTTGATTCCACCCAGAATCTTTTCATGAGCTCTTCTAGAGCTGTGTTGCACTGTAAAATAATTATTTCCACCGAAGATGCAAAAGAATTCAGCTCCCTGTTCTTCTCAGCTCTGTTAGTTTTGCAGGGCTAGTAGAAATTTTAATAAGTAGTAAAGCCTTTATTTTTGTAACAAAGTCAGCAGATCTTATCCTGGGTATCTATGGGGAGCAGATCTGATGAGTAAGAAGGTGCTTTTTTTTATATAGTTACTTCTCAGAGGATCACAGTTTGAAAATGATTGTGACATAACTGGGTCACATCTGAATTTTTTCTATAAGCTGCATAAAATGAGAAGTTGAGGTAGCTGCTTTTGTCAGAAGGTATATTCTTAGAGCTGTAGGAATCATATAGTTGAGAGGTTTGCATATTGCGCTGTTGCCGAAAACTGCAAAACAGTCATAAATCTTTATCTAATTAGTAGTCCTTCAGTATCTTAAATCTGTTGCTTTTAAATAATAATGTAATAGTTAAGATATGTATGCACGTGCATCACATACTGTGTTTTTTCTGTCATTGCCTTTGCTATACCTGTTTCATTGTGGGCATGCTGTACTACAAAGAGTACCATGTCCCAGAGTTCAGCTATTATGAGTGTTAGAGGAGAGAAAGCAGTAAGACAGGTTTCAGGAATGGTAAAAGTGTTTTTCAGCTGCCTATAGCTCCAGTATGTAATAAACCATTTTCAGATTTTGCTGCATGCTGTAGCTTTTGGTTGGAAATAAGAATAGAATGATTCAGAGATCATGCAGATTGCTAGCTGGACTGGGAAATTATAATAAAACATGATTCATAAGCTTCATAAGCACGGGGTTTACTTAAGATAAGAATCCTTATGCTGTTTTTATATCACTGGGCATGCTAGCTGATTCTTTCTGCCAAATCTCCTCCTATCCCAAACAATGAAAAAAAATTGTAGTTCTGAATATAAGACAGATCAAGTGAGAGCATCTAAAGTCTAGGCTTCTGCTTTGGTTCAAAATATTTGAGGTTTTCTTACAGATGTTCTGATTTATCTTAATGGTCACTTAATGTGTTTTAGGATTTGGGCAATTATTCATATGTAATCCAAAGGCCACTTAGATTCTGTAAAATCTAATCAAGTAACATTAAAACAAACGTTAAATCCCTTGGTGTACACATAGGATATATGAATATCTCACACATATACCTCACTGGTATCCATGCCAGAGGCAGATACAGCACGCTACTATACATTTGTACAGCTTGTTTGTCTGAACAACATTTAATCCAGTTTCACTCAGATTATTCAAGTATGATATGGGTGTCTAAAATGATAGCCAGATTGTTATTTTTATTAAAAATAATCAAATTAGCTCTTATTGGGCTAAGAACTGTTTTCTGTCTGTTTCTCCTCCCTCAGAGTAAAGCTACAGAGCTAACTGGCCAAAAAGACAGAAATATCTGGAAAGGTGTAAACAAGCATTTGGAAGGGCAGAGAGTGAGAATCTCTTAAAGCGGATAGCCACCGATGGAAAAAGTTTTTAATTCTTTTGTCAGCTGATCTACTTCGAGAGATTTTTCTCCTTTTGCTTATATTTCCATCATCCCTGCTGGACATTTCTGTCCCACAGAAGGTTAAGTCAAATACCAAATCAAATGGTGGTATGGTTGTGCTCTAACTGAGGGGTGATATTTCCAATGGCGAAGGCAGGGCAGAAACAATTGGGGTTTTATGTTTTTGGAGCACAAGTACTGGTTATGTTACAAGACAAAATTTATAACTCAAGTGTCAATTAGCCATGTAGAAGATTTTCACAAATTGAATAACTTGCTAGACATTATCTTCAAAGAGGAGGAATTTTGGCAGATTAAATTAGGGGGAAAACCGTATTATTTGGGTTGTTTTCTGAAAGCATTTCCTTCTGAAATCAAGAATTGCTGTGTTTGGAAAACAGATATACTTACAGTAAGCAGGCTTCAGTGGTAGCTTTGTCTATGTTGCTTTAGGCTCTTGAATGGGTTTAGTATATATTTTTATGTTATGTCATAAAAAATTACATTTTTTCTCAAGTAGTGCACATTTATCAACAAATATATTTCTAGCTAGATGTGTACATACAGTGGGTTAGGAACAAAATGTCAGCTCAACTAAAATAAAATTTTCAGTTAATGAAAGTAAAATCCAAGTGCAAATTCCAAATTTGCTTAACAGCCAGCTTGAATTCTCTTTGTAGTTTCTGAATACTTTAGATTTTCTTACCTATTTAGCTTTTATACTACTCAAAATAAAAGTTTATCATTAAATACTGCAGACTCTATCAAACATATTTTTTTTTCATAAACTTCTACCGGCATGACTGGAATGGGTATCATTTGACTGGAGAGAGTAACCTGTTTCAGCAACAGGAGTTGCGTTGCTGATATTTTCCCATTGCTGCAATGTGTGAAGATTGGAAAGTTCAAGTATTTCCCATAGGGCAGATACTGTCTGGATAAATCAAGATAAAGTATCAGTCAAATATATTGGGATGTCCGAGATGCAGCACAAAAGATCTCTGCAAAGAGAGAAAAAATTATGAGCATTTTAAGCATACCTTCTATGAAAAAATTCCTTTTTGCTTGCTTGTCTTATAAATTACTTTAAATACATGACTTTATGGCATGAAAGTATTTGTATGTTTCTGTAAACTTGTGTTTTAAAGGCATTGATCAAAAACATACAAAAGAGATGGTATTTTTAGCAGTGTGGAAAGAAATATTTCAAACCTGGATTCACTCTGCAAAATTGTCTGCTTATTATTGGCAAATACATGTTCTGATGAAGCCATGAGACACTTTTTGATCATGTTACTAAGTCGGTGACTCAGACAAGAATTTAATGTTCCACTAAGTCTGATTTTGTACACTGAATATTGGCCTTAAAATAAAATTTAAAAAAGGCTTTGTCTTCATTTATTTTGTTTCTCTATTGTTGCTGTTCTTTGGAAAGTACCAGTAAAATTTGCATATTTTCAGAGAGAAAAGCAGATTGCATCTTTCACAGTGAGAATTTCTTCCCACATTTTTAATATTTGAACTGAATAAATGTTAGCAAGGAAAAAAAACCCAAAATAATCAGTTCTTATGAGGTACGGTTAGGTTTATAACTTGTAGGACAAACTGAGACTGAAGGATTGTCTCTGTTTAAGGCTCAGGGCAAGCCCCACGCAGCAGAGTTTGTTTCACCCCTCTCTCCCACTCCCTCTTCCCTCCAGGGAAGCAAAAAAGACCTTACACAAAGTTGGAAGCTAAGATTACAATTTTAACAGGGAACGAAAAGGTATTAAGGGAAGGGGAATATACAGAGATATTAAGAGGAGGTATATATACAAATATATACAAAACCAATCCTTGGATGCCGTTGGATTTCTCCCAAACCATGTGGGGTTGGTAGCCAGCCACGCGGAGATGCGGTCCCAGCAGCAATCCCAGAGAGGAAGGGGCAAACGGAACTTCCCGTGTCCTTTTATAGAGTGTGGCAGGAAGGGGAATGGAATAGCTGCTCTACCTGTACCCCTTCTCCCCAAACCTTAAACCACAACAAGGGTTCTTCCCACTCTTCTGCTTTACACTAAGGAGCTTCTGGCTACTTCTGATTCCTGGAAAAGAGAGCAGATGTCTCTCCAACACACACCGTGCTGGGCTTGCAGCTTTGGTGAAAATTGTTCTATGTTGCCTTGTGTCCTGTTTGCAGGTTGGGCATTGGGTAATCTTCAGTTACTCAGAATTTCTCAGTGGCCCAGTACCTGGCATAATGCCTTACTGTTATGTTGGTACGCTCTAGTCACCATTTGCAAACAAAAAACAAGAAAGAAAAGTATGTTTACTGCTACCTAATGTTAGCAACATAACTGTCAGGTTTAAGCATAGATTTAAAAAAAAGTTCAACTACCTGTACTTCAGAATGAAGACCTTTCTCTGATTATTCAAAAGGTTTCAGGTTGCTTATACAGCTTGATGACTGGGAACCAGTTGTGATGTTAAAACTCTCATTCCAGGGACTGTTCTCATTAAGCACAAAAGTAAGGAAAAGGAATGTTTTCATGACATGAAAAATGAGTTCTGTTACTAAAAGGTCAGTTTCCCAGCATAAAAGTCAGAATTTTCTACAATGCAGAAGATGTAGACATACTTAATAGTGTCATCGCTGTAATTTACAGCACACCTGGATGCCTCCATATGTATATGAACAATAAAACTTTTTTGCCCCACAGTAAAGAGGATAAAAGGACTACTTCTTAGTATTAAATATTTTTGTGTGAGAAGGTTGAAACAAGTAATCCCAAGAGGTTCTTAACAAATCTATATTGACTAATGATGTTGATTTCAAATGACAATCTGAGAAGTTCCAGAGAATCTGGAGAATGATCTGCTGCTGTTATAAGACAATTGACTTGGGAAATGAAATGTAAGACACTTCTTTGGCATGGAGCCTCAAGAAAGTAACAGGTCAGCTGATGGTGGATTTCATTACTAGAGAATTAAATGCTGAGAATACAGTTAATGTTAACCAGCATGATTTCATAGACATTAGGTCTTGTTGAATGAATTTGATCTTGTCTGATAGGACTATGAGTCTGGTTGATAAAGGTGACTGCTGTGTTGCCACGCTTTTGTAAGGCATCTGACTTAGTGACACCAAAAATGATTGCTGTTCAACAACAGTAAATTCCAAATGGGTTAACTAGTAATACTCAAAATGTATTTGGTAGGAATATCTAGCAAAATAGATTATAGTCAAGTAAGGTTATGTAGAGATCATTCTCAGCTTAGTACTTTAAAGGAAAAATCACTGCCTGAGTTAGTGAGAAAAATCATGGAGCAGTAAGTGATGGAAATGGCTCACTTAAAAAAATTATTTGGGTCATGTTGTCAGCTGATACAGAGACTGAGTTGTTTCAGCACATGTAGATTCATGTCTGTTGGAATGAGTTTCCACTGCTCAAGAGAACTTTCTTGGAAGGGGACCCCTCCCCGGATATGCCTATGAATGTCCTCTGTGTGGATCAGGGCAGCACTAGGTGATTGAAGTGCTGAGGCCTGAGTTGGAGTTGACCCATGGATGAGTCACAACCTAGCAAAATGTTTTGTTTCCCCCATTGGCTTCAGGTTCCCGAGGCAAAACCTGGCACACCTGTGTTTTTGTGGCTTCATCCTCACCCAGGTGGTTGTGGTTGGGGTGGTGGGTGAGGCCAGGGCTATATCAACCAGCAGCCGATTAGTTGGAGGACCTTCATGTTGGGTGTGGCTTCTGTTGGGGCTGGTTGTGTCTTGCTGAGGTCTCTCAGTGGTGTCCTTCCATGTGAAGAGCCACTGAGGGAGCCATCTCTATCTGTTGTGTCCAGCAGGTGATGCCAGCACCACAGTGGGCAGCAGAGGAGGTGGGCCCAGAGGAGCCTATGGTAGGATTGTTTGAAAGGCTTCTGAGGTGATGCTGCAGAGTTGAGCATTGACCTGTGTGATCAGGCAACTGATGGCAGCATAAAATGATGATGGCTGAACCAGCACAACAAAACTGGCCTAGTTGGCAGCTCGATCTGAAGGAAGATCCAATGAAACCGGATTAAATGAGACAGGAACCCTCTCAAGGAGATCCTGTGTGCTGTTGCTGAGGTTGTGAGAAAATGAAGGTGAGCAGAGAAAGACAAGGTGGGACCAGCTGAAGCAAGAAAGCATTTGAGAGTAAGAAAGTGTCAGCAGGGATAAAGAGATGAAAGTGATTCAAGTAGTAAAGAGAATTTGTGAGTAGAAAGTGAGCAGAAACCTTGGACTTCGAAAAAGTAATTTTGTGAGTAGAAAGCATAAAATGATGATGGCTGAACCAGCACAGCAGCAATGGGGAGGGAGATCTCACTGGCACTGAGAACACCATCATGTGTTGTTGATTTGTGCATGTATTAGCTCCTATGTCTTTGCTTAGTGTGTTAGGACAATGCCATGCCATATCTATCCCCCATTCTCTGCTTAAATTCTTCCGCAAACTTGTTATTTAATGAATGTTACCATCCAATTTCACTGTGTAGCCCCCAAATTTAGTTGATGATACACACAGGGCTTTAAATTTACTTTCTGTGTTCTGAAAGTTTAAACGTACAGAGAAATCCATATGGTCATGGCCCAAAGATGTGTTTATGGTCCTGGTAGAACTTCAAGGTAAGAACTTATTCTATAGCATTTTAGGGTGCACAAGGACATATGGATCAGTTCAATAACATTAATATTTGTTTAAATTACTTTGGTACTAATGTAGATTTTTCTGGACAGGTTGTGTTTGAATCCTGGATAACTTGTTCATTCCTAGTTCAGAAACAAACTAGAATTACAGCCATGTTAAGCATGCCCGCTTTCCAGCAGGTCCATTTGCAGGTAACTCTCGTCATTTTGTCAAAACTCTCCATTTTCCAGGAGATTTTAGTAAAAGTTATGTGTACATGACAAAACTTGAGCCCAAGCATCTAGAAAAGATTTTTACAAAAACAAATGGAATCTTAACATTTTACCTAGAAGACCAGTTGCAACACTTTTAAGTCTAAATCTCAATTTATGAGATGCACAATGGACTAGTTAGAATGCATTAGGACTCCGACAGGAAGGCTTTTGCTTGTTGGCAAGATCATTCATAAAAGGACTGGAGCTACTCCCTGATTTTGAGAATGTTGGCAAGTTAATATCTTACTTTTTTCCCCTGACATTAGTCCTCAGAATTTAACTGAGTTCTGATTTTTAGTCTTGTGTATGTGCTACTTTATTTTCCTCATTTTTGGGAGGAAGCTAATTGTCTTTGTTTTGTTTTCATTTCTGCCTGTAAACTTTGCAATTTCACCCTTTACTTTCACATTTTTAGCTACTCACTTGACAACTCCCACCACAATTTTTAAATGTACTTATCTTTACTGAGATCTATATGAGGATAGAGATGTGCCTAAACATTTGTGGGGCACAGGCTCAGGAGATTGTTGAGCAAACACTTTTTTGCTTACCAAAACCGAATTCTGTTATTAATATTTGATACAAGGACAACCATACAAAATTTTTCCTCTGTATCTTTTTGCATTTTTCCCTCTATCAAGGTTTAGGATCAGGGCCGTCTGCTAGACCTTTAACAGACTCACTCTGTTAACCCCTCTCCATTTCTAAAGGGGAAGAGAAAGGGACTAAGGGAGAGAGACTTATGGATTAGAAAACTAAAAAAGCTTCAATGCTAATAATACTAAATGGAATATGTACAAACCCAGTATCGAACCCACCACCCCTTATGGCAATTACATCACCATGACCAGGGATGCTTTGGAGCAGGCACTGAGGAAGTCCCAGACTAGACTCAGTGGCAGACAGAGCTGGATTCAGGAACGCATGGATCGAGATCACAGAATGGACAGAGTCCTCCTCAGATGCTGGCCATTGAAAAAGAGAACTTGACCCTCGTGATCCCTCAGCTTTATACCAGATATGACAGATATGGAATCCCTTGTTGGTCAGTTTAGGACACCTGTCCTGTCTGTTTCTCTTGGCAGATGCAGCCTTTCACTTTCAAGATTTAGCAGTGACCTTGTTCTGCACACCAGTCCTTAGTACTAACTCTAACCATGGAGTGTTATCACTACTAGAAGCAGACACTGTCTGCAAAAATATGCCGTTAACTTCAGAAAATGCACTTAAAGTCTCAGCTGGAAAGTAAAATCGCCAAACAGAATTAGTTCTGTTCCAGCTCAAACCAGGACAGCCTCTTTTACAATACTTCTCGCTTGACTTGACAAAACTTTCTTTTTTTCAGACTCATTCTATTATGAGAGTTACTGTTACTTTAAATGTACTTTGAAAATGGAAGAACGCCATTTTGCTCTAGTTCTTTTGCTGCTCTATAAAATTTGTAGAAGAGGATATTTTGTTTAATTTTTGGAGGTAGGAGTAAACACCTAAGAAAACTCTGAAACATTACTTAGTATTTTTTGTCCTTAAGAAGAAAATGCAGTTAGGCAAGGTATAAATTACTTTTAGTTTAATGCAATCTATATGGTACACAAATGTTACCCTGCTTGCTGTTTGGCCATCTGTGGAATTTGTGAGGGGACGAAAAGTACATGTGACTCACATTTATAGTGTAAGGAAATAAAACTTGGCATTTCTTTCTTTTACATATTAAAAGAATCAGAAATATACTTTTTTCCAGTCCACTTGAAGTTCCTTGAGCTTGGCTCGTCATTAGGTTTATAGTGAGGATGAATTTGGCCTGTTTTTCCTATTCTACACTTATTTTCCCACTCAAACCAGTCCTTTTCATTTCCAACATTTGCTTCTAAGCCATTTCCTAGCTTTTTCTTTATTGCCAGCATCTGTTTTTCTTCCTTTCCTGTTGCCTATCCATTTCTTTGAGTAGAGCTCTTTAAACTTTTACAGTTTCAGATAGTTTCCAATCTGCCATTACCACTAAGCTCTTAAAAGAATTCCTCATCTAGGAACATCTAAGTAGGACATTGTTACTTCATCAAAAGATTAAAATATTTTTCTAATTATGTGTCAATTTAAATTGTAAAGCTCTTGCAGAAATCCTTGTGTTTGCTGGTCTTTTCCTTAAATACATTTCAATGAGAAAGACAAGGCTTTTGAGTTTCAGCAAGATTTGCCTTCAAACTGTTTAGGTTTGATTGCATTGCATTATAGAATGCTTCATTACTGGTTTAACCTCTCAAAGGTTTTCAACTGCTGTTTTATTTAGCTATACCGACTACAATGCCTACAGCAACGCCAGGCAATGATTCCCCCAGTGGCATGCATGAGCTGCCCTGCTCTACTGCAAAAATACATTATGGCTGAATTTGCCCTCAGAGTTTGGAAAGATCTAAAGTCTTTGGAGACTGAAAATGTGGTTTTTTTCTTTGTTTTAGCTGGCAGTATGAGCCTCTGGCATTTTAAAGTGCAAGTCATTAGCGTCCACAAGGGTGATGTTAATATGTCTGTGTTTCAATCTCAGGACATTTTCCAGTTGTTTCTGCCACAACAATCTCTGCCATCTCAGTGCTTTCTAAGCCCCTTGTGAATTCAAGTAAGCTTTGCAGTGCCAGTAAGAATCACTGTAGACTTCAGCTGAAACCAGTTGCTACCTGCTTTATTCTTTTTGTGGTAGTTGGCAGTGTGGTTGAAAGTCATTCAGAGCTACTTGATGGCAGCGGGTTGGAATGAAAAGAATGAGGGATATAATGTCTAGAAACATTCAACCATCAAAAGCAAAGCTAGAGTATTTTGGACAACTTTTTATTATTATTATTTGTGGGTTTTTTTAAATTGAGCTGTGATTTAGACTTCTAATAATGCTTGGTTGCACATACAAAATCCTGGCAATAGTCATAACGTGGGTCCAGAAATAAAAGCAAACTAGAGGATCAATTGAAGCAGTTGAGAGTGTAGCCTGAGGGACCAGATGACAGTCCTCATTGACGAGAAGGATGGAATCTGTCAACAAAGGTAAAGCCTTGTGGGAAATGCAATAAGGCAACACAGAGAGATCAAGGGCTGACCCTTTCACCCAGTGTGTAAGCAGTGAGTGTGGATGTACAGCATATTTGGTCAATTGCTGCTTGCTTTCACTGGGAGGAATGTCAGAAATATTCACTCTTCCATTTTAAACTGCTTTACTGTATTCCCTCCAGTTCCCAGCTCAGGCGTAATCCCAGTTCCCACAACTGAGTGGAATGTAATCTAATCAGAGGAGCAGGGCAGAAGAAGAAAGCAGGTCTGAATGTGAAGACAACTGAGCGAAGCTAAAAACATAAACATTTTGGCAAGTGTTGCTATTTTTAGGCATTTCATGCGGTCTTAGGGAAAAATTAAGTATGGTGCCAAGTCAGTTGTGCCTTGGGTTAGATCGCATGGTTTCACAGCCATCACTGCCTGTCCCCACTGTGTAAATAGATAAAAGGACTGGGGACTAAGAAATATGGTTTCTCTCTTAGTTTTCTTCTGATTCATTATTGGTTTTCCCCTGAATGTCTTCAAATTAAGAACTCGGCAGAGGATTATTCTCTCCAGCTCCAAGCAGAGAGGGTCTTTCTGGCACAGGTTCCTTGCCCACTCCTGCTGCCAGTGTCAGACACAGGCCCTTCAGAAATGAGCAGAAAGAGTCACACGTGCACATGTGCTCATATGCATGTGTCTGCCATATTGTACCCAGCCTGATGATGGCTTAGTGTGAGAGCATGAATGGAAGGGATAATCCTGGATCACAGAATTACTGCTGCCCTACTGATTTGGTGCTTTATAGAACTGAATCTCTTGCTCATGAAGTGTATGAAGAGTCCCAGAAGGGTTGTGGTTTGGAAGAAGCCAATCCAGATCTTCAGACCTTCAGGTAGCGACGTCATAGTGTATCAGTTAAAAAAATCAGTCCTGTTAACCCATTTATTTTACATTAGTTATTAAATTTATGGATAAACATAAAGCTATTCAGATGTTTCTAAACTCAGATTTCCTAAAAATTTCACAACTCCTTATTCTGGTCTTGAGTAAGACATTTTCTTTTGGATCACTAACTTCTGTTGATAATATTGGGAGTGCATATATCCATTCTGTCTGGCTGTTTCCTTTTGTTCATGTGTGTGACAGAAGCAAGTAGCTCTGGTTCTGGTAAGACCTTAGAGAAGCTCATGTGTTTTTCTGAATGTCAGTAGCAGTTTTTATTATATATTGATATGATGTGTTTACACATCAGCCTACAGAGAACTAAAAACTGCAATACAAATTTCAATTTTGATCAAACTGCAGCTATTCTGGGTCTGCGCAGAACAGGGAGGGGTAAGGATGGACAGTGCAAGTGATAAAACACTTGTTTTGGTGTTTTATGTATTGTCTAATTCAGTTCCCTAAAGGTCAAAATCTGAGTAGACGGACTCTTGCTTTCTATGGGAGGAGGTTGAGCTGCCTTATGGGAACTGTAGTAGTAAATTTATGGTCATTGGAATGAAAATGGAGAATTTTGTGACTAAACTTGCAAAATGAACGGGTGGCGATGCTAAGCACTGACTTGGTTTGGCTTCAGTTCCACATACCAGAGCACATCTTGCCTCTTTTGATTTGATTTGAACATGGCTGGAATTAGCGAGTGAGAGTCTCCTCATGTTCTGAAAACTATCTTAAGATGCTTCTTTTAAAGTGTGAATTTGACAGGATTTAGAGACAAGTACCAGAAATAAAAACTAGTGGGCACTGTCATGTATTTCTCCTTAGTTGATAGTTGCACATCAAGAGCAAACACACACTTAGAAAGCTTTGTGCATGTTTTACTGACAAGAAGAAGCAAGGATGACTATGGGCCTGTGTTCGTGTAACACATTTCGGTATGACATAGATGTGCAGTGCATCTGCATCTTAAGAGAGGTTGAGTGTATGTGATGTATTTTCAATTTAATTTATTATTGTTTATTTCCAAAAAAAACCCCTGAGGGCTTCATACTATTTTAATCATTAAGGGCCAAGTTTTTTTTATATTGCTAAAAAATATAGTATTCCATTTTATACAAATTCAACTCAAATTGTTTGAGAATAATTGTCTGAGAATAATCAGTATTCCTTCTATATAAATTCAACAGAAATTGTCTGAGAATAATAGCTACAAGAGGTTCTGTTTTGCATATCTATCATTCTTCCAGTTGGACGCTCTAAAAGCATTTTACAAACAATAAATTTAGCTTTACAACACCCTGCTGGTGTGACTGAATATTATGAATATTTTTTAAAATAGGAAAACTGAGGCATAGAAATAATAAAGCAAAATGCCTCAAGGATAGCCACTGGCATTGCTTTGGGATGCTTCCATTTTCTTTCAGTGAAGACACTACATTATCAAACTGATGAAAGTGTAAGGAGAAAGTTTTATGATGTTGTTATCAGTCCTGCAGTGTTTCTCCTTGGAAGATGAGTGGTAGTCTAGGAGGATGTTCAGGGTTTTAAAGAAAATTACTTGAGATTGGCTGGAAAAGGCTGTCATCAGACTTTCTGCATAAAATGCATTAAATATTATGACCCCTGTAATTTGTAGTAATGTACAATTGTATGTGAACATAATTTTTAGATGACTTTCTAAAATAAAACATGAACACTTCATGTTTTCATTTTAAATCCATTCCAAATTTTCTAGACATGCATTTATAAACATTTCTTAAGTAGGCAGAGAAATATTTTTAAATGTCAGTATCCCTACACCTCCAACATGATACTACAAACAGAAAGGTGCAGAAAAGTTCTCCCCATTGCTGCAGGTATTCAGTTTTGCTAGTGCAGGAGGAAAAATCTTATTTCATAAGTAAAAAGCAAAGGTGAGACATTGCATGAGATCTTAAAAGATTTTTTTGCAGTCTTGATGACTAATAGTAAGAACCACACACTAGACTCTATTATAACTGTAGCCCATAGGTGCATCCCAAGTTTGATCTAAACTCTGCTCCATGGAGAAGAATTGGAAGCTCCGTGTTTCCAATTGAGGCTGATGGATCTTTACAATAGTGTGAAGTTCCTTTGGTTTTAAACAGGGTCAGTATATTTATAACTTGATTATACTAGTTGTCTTGATTTTGATTTTTGGTTTTTTTTTTTTTTTTTTTTGGCTTCTACTTCAGCCAGCAGTGGAAGAAAGTGATGATGGAGTTTGTTGACAGTACTACAAAGTGGCTACAATTCTTTTACCAATAGCTATAGAAGGTGTGAGAATCAATATTAAAATCAGTCAGGGCTGATGGCAACCCTTAGTGAAAGTTTCTGTGGCATAGTTAAAACTGAATATTATGAATATTTTTTAAAATGGAAAAACTGGCATAGTTAAAACTGTGGCATAGTTACGTATGAAGTGCTGGGGCCTGGGCTGTGGGCCCCGAGTTGGAGTTGACCTGTGGATGAGTCACAACCCAGCAACATGTTTTGTTCCCCAAGGCCCCGGAGGCAGAACCTGGCCCACCTGTGTGAGGCCCTGCCTTGCCCCAGGTGATCATGGTTGGGGTGGTAGGCGAGGCTAGAGAGATAATCAAGCAGGAACTGACCAGTTTGTGAGAGGTAATAAGGAGCTGATCATTTTGAAGAGAGTTTCTGCTGGGGGCAGCTTGCTGGCTCTCTCTCAGTGGTGTGTTTTCCCTTGGCTGATTTGAGATGGAGAAGAGCAAACAGATGAAGAATAAAAGATGAAAAGATGAAGTTATGCTGAGGGGGTGTTGCTGAGTTTGGTGTTGGCCTGAGGAAGAAGAAAGCTAGCAGCACAAAACATCAATGTAAAATTTGCACGTCATCTGTAAAACGTACGCTGCCTTATGTCCTTATTGTAGAAAACTTTGACTCAAGTTTCCTATATATAGCATCACTATATATTTATAGAGTGGCAGCTTTAGAGTTCTGCCTATGTTCCATGAGACATCCTCCTCTGCAGCAAAACAACAAAGGAAAACTTCATATATAAGTTATTCAATTACTCAAAAATAAGAAATCATTCTTTACAACATATTATTGCCCATCACACGCTTATTTTATCATCTAGTAATTAGTGTTGTTTCATGATTTATAGTATGCTCATTTCAGCTATAGTTAAACTTTTCACAAAATAAAATTAGAGTCTATGTGTAGTCCATTAATTTGTGAAACATATATTGCTAACTGTTTTACAATACAACGCAGAAATAAAGATTTCCCTATCTCACGTGACTTTATACTAATTAAACCATTGCATTCCAGTTTACTGTTTATGAGCATCAGTACTTGGAGGTGCTTTGAGTTGGACCTTTAATAATTAGACTCAACTAGCAGATCATCCTTCCTTCAGCCTCTCTCCCCACCTCCCAGTGTATCTGTGCACACATGGCTCTACAGTCAGATAATATCTACTATAAATGGAAGGGCTAGATTTAGTATATATCTGTCTTGTCCCTAAAAGGTTGTATGATTTACTGGCTCTTCCCTCAATTAAAAGTGATCAGGATCACTAGAGTGATGAAAATCAGTCATTTTTGCACACCAGAGATGTAGAATTCCAAGATTTAAAGCTCGAATATGAGTTTATTACAAAAGTTGTCATTGTCACCTGCACTGGAAGTATGTTTGGATCTTTACTCTGTAGAGTGAGCTGGCTGAGGATGCCTCTTTCACTTCTTTTCTTTTTAATTATATCACTGGTTGTACAGTTCTACAGGTCCTGAATGCTTTGAAAATTCTCCCTGTGATCCATTAATACATTATTTATGTATTTACTTGTATAGTACACTTTCCATTCTATTTATTGAGGGATTTCTATTTTTTCCACTCTTTTTCTGATTTGCTGGAAGTTAGTCTTTGCATTCTATCATATTATTTATATCTGATTAACAGGTTTTATCTCTGTCTCAACCTGTACAGTTTTCTTCCCAACTTAAAAGACTTTTTCTTCAGTTGCCATTTAGACAAGATGTTCAAGCACTTCAGTACTGGAAGTTTGAATTGAATGACTTAACTGAAAGAATCACTATGTAATCCCAAAGTGAGAAATAAACAGTTGAACAATGTATTTTCTTGTTTGCTTGCCTCCATTGCCAACTGGAATTTTTTAGCTCAGGAAAAAGTTTAGCTGACAGCAACTAATACAAACTTTATATTTATTGATTTCCCTGTTTTTATGGCTTTTACATGAGTTCTAATGAAGGATTCACAAGGAAACTCTGCTGGCAGTCACTTCCCTATACATTTTATCACATATCCCAATAGAGTGACATTTTTAGCATGCTTTTCCAAGTTGTTACATTAACAAATTTGCACTGATTTCTTTATCCTGTCATCTAAAGACCACCTTGTAGTAAGACAGTGAACTTTTACAGCATTCCATAGTTGATGCACTGTCTAATGTCACAAATGTCTGCTCAAATTACTTTGCTAAGACTTGAGAGGAGTCTACATTGTGCCTTCCATTTGAACTTGATTTGACAGAATCAGTCCCTGTGCTAGCTCATGGCACTTATCAGTTAGTCAGCCTTCCTCAGGGAAGAGAATTTAGAGTGCACCATATTCAGTTTTCAGATCAAGCCCTGTCCCCTTAGGAAGCGATGTACTGCATTATTAAATAAGGTGCCATCAGCCGTAGCACCATGCTTAAACATTCAGTCAAATAAGACGACATCATTATGTTAACTCTTCTTTCACCAGCTTCATTTATCTTTCAATGTTATGAAATTAAATGCTAAGACAAAGAAAACTTTGCTACATCTATCTTTTAATTTCTCCTGAAGGTACATAAATGTGGGCAGGAAAACCTGTGTGATGTAAAATAATGATTAAACTTAATGCTATATGAGGTGGCTTTTTTCAAATTAGTATTTCTCAAGTTATCTGAGACAGATGTATTGTTTACTTTGTCATTTTTTAATGTAGTTCTCATATAGATTACTCGTTTTGTATGTTTTGATTTAACTGCCATAGCTATACACAACCAAAATCTGATGATTGCTGTAACTTTAAATATATCAAAGACAAAAGTTATTTTAAGCTAATATATCTAAATGAGAGAAGAAAGCAGTCACAAATGTATAAGTCCCTTTATAAAATATATTATCTGTTATACCATCAGTGCACCATGCAGTAAGGTATGAGCAGATTGTGATCAAATTATGCACACAGCATCAAGAATTATGGGTCCTCCTATTTCATGTCATTTCAGTCAAACTGAAAATCACACAGAAGGGAGACGTTCTCCCTCTTGAAAGTGAGTGGATTCAGAATATATACTTAAAAGACTTGCATTTTAAATCTCCTTGGGTCCTCTCCTTATATTCAAAGTGAGTTTTGTACATCTTTATTTATCTTGTCAGACCAGAAATTGTCAGGATTCTTCGAGAAAAGGAAAGATACCCTTTTTAAAGCTTCATGTTGATATAAATATGAAAATGGATTAAACTCTGCTTCCAATTTTCAAACATATGTACTTCAATGAATATTAAATGGTAGACCCATATCATCATCATGACTTATTTACTTTGTAGAGTTTTTATCAAAAAAGGACTGGAGTTTGCTTTGGAGCGTGAAACTCCACTGTAATTGAGTTTAGAGTGGTAAAACCGCTAAAGAGGCCATGGCCCCAGAGAGTTCCCTGAAACCTACCTGTCAGCTGGTGTTACATCACTGATCCAACAAGCCGTGCCTTCCTCTTCCTGCTAAAGAGTTCTGTGGCAAAAAAAAAAAAAAAA
>VYZX01030094.1:0-13459 GCA_013401335.1 Brachypteracias leptosomus
TCACTGAGTTCCCATCTCTGCATACTATGTGTAATTATTTGTGAAGATATTTTTATGGCCTGAATTGTTAAAAAAATTCTCCATTTTTAGTTTGCTAGTCATGCTGTATAGTTGGAAATGTTAGTTCACAGAGCGTTATTTCTATTCCAGGAAATATTTTTTTTTAACAATAGAAGAATAACACTTTTCCAGTGCAGTGCTTCTGGATAATAATTACCTTTGTGGGATTTGCGAAACATTCAGAATATTCACACATGAATACTCAACTGAGGGGAGTTATGAGTATTCAATATTACTGAACAGCATGAGTTATGGCAATAAAAGTTTGGAAGCTTTATTCATGAGAACATCTGCAATTTCTTTTTAAGCATCCAATTCAAGCTTCTAAACTATATGTCCTCCATGCGATAAACTATATAGCTACATTAGAAATTGCATCTATTTGCACTTCTGATCACTCAATTGTCCAACTAACTCATCTCTATAGAGCCTACTTTCCCTTGCTCCACAACTATGGGAAGTTTAAGCATTGTTAAGATAAAGTAGCAAAACAGATGTTAAAACAAGATACAGCAATATATTCTCTGATGCAAACACCCAAGCAAGAAGTGGCCTGAGATCTTAACTCAGTTCAGGACTTACGTTTCACATACAGTCGTCCTATCATCTCAGCGGTCCCATAGTTGTTCCACACCTCGCAGACATAGTTGCCTGAGTCCGAGGGACGTGTGTTCTCGATCAGCAGACCTGTAACTGTCTGCCGAAACCTGCTGTCAGGCTCCCAGGGAATGTTGTCCTTCAGCCAACGATACTTTGGTGCGGGGTGCCCTGATGCTTTGCAAGGCAGCTCCACTCGCTGTCCTGCCATGGCTTTACGGTGGTCAAACCCATCTAGAATAGATGGAGCTGAATTTGTTGGATCTGAAAGAACAAACAGCACTTTTCAATGGGAATATTAAAATTCTTTCCTTCACCAAGTAATATTCCAATAATTTTTATCCTGCATTTTTTGGCTCAGTGTTTTATGTTTAGCCCAGTGTTTTAAGTACTACAGTTTGCTACTGTGACCCAGCCATCAGAGTGCAATATCTCAGTAGTGGTGGCTGAAATCCAGCAGCATGGGCTACTGCAACATCTCATGACTTATATCAGCGGCAAAAGGAAAATTAGAGAAAATGTGGGCCTGCTATTGAATGAAGCAGGTGCCATGCTGACAGAGGATGTAGAGAAGGCAGAGTTACTGAATGCCTTCTTTGCTTCAGTCTTTACTGCTCAGGCCTATCCTCAGGAGTCCCAGACTTTGGAGGTAGCAGAGAAAGTCTGAAGGAAGGAAGACTTTCCCTTGGTTGACAAAGATCAAGTTAGAGATCAATTAAATAAACTGGATATCCACAAGTCCATGGGTCCTGATGGGATGCACCTGCAAGTGCTGAGGGAGCTGGGAGAAGTCATTGTGGACCTCTCTCCATGATCTCTGAAAGGTCTTGGAGAAGAGGCGAGGTGCCTTAGGACTGGAGGAAAACATATGTCACTCCAGTCTTCAAAAAGGGCAAGAAGGAGGACCCAGGAAATGACAGGCCAGTCAGCCTCACCTCCCTACCTGGAAAAATGATGGAACAGCTTGTTCTGGGCATCATCTCAAGGCATGTGGAGGAAAAGAAGGTTATCAGAAGTAGTCAACATGGATTTGCCAAGAGGAAGTCATGTCTGACTAATCCAATAGCCTTCTACAAGGGAATGACTGGATGTATAGATGAAGGGAGGACAGTGGACGTTGTCTACCTTGACTTCAGCAAGGCTTTCAACACTGTCTCCCACAGCACCCTCATAAGCAATCTTAGGAGTGTGGGTTAGATGAATAGACAGTGAGGTGGATAGAAAACTGGATGAAAGATAGAGCTAAGAGAGTTGTGGTCAGAGGCACAGTGTCCAGTTGGAGGTCCACAACAAGTGGTGTTCCCCAGGAGACAGTATTGAGTCCAGTCCTGTTCAATATATTCATCGATGACCTGGACGAAGGAATAGGATGTATGCTTAGTAAGCTTTCTGATGGCACAAAACTGGAAGGAGTGGCTGACACACCAGAAGGCTGTGCTGCTGTCCAGCATGACCTGAACAGGCTGGAGAGTTGGGCTGAGAGTAACCTTATGAAATTCAACAAGGGCAAGTTTAGGGTACAGCATCTGGGGAGGAATAATCCCATGTATCAGTACAGGTTAGGAGTTGACCTGCTGGAAAGCAGGTCTGTGGAGAAAGACTTGGGAGTCCTGGTGGACACCAGGACAATCATTAGTCAGCAATGTGTCCTTGTGGCCAAGAAGGTCAATGGCATCCTGGGTTGCATCAAGAGGAGTGTGGAAAGCAGGTTGAGGGAGGTTCTCCTCCCTGTCTACTCTGCACTGGTAAGGTCCTGTCTAGAGTGTTGTGTCTAGTTCTGGGCTCCCTGGATCAGGAGGGACAGGGCATTGCTGGAAAGAGCACAGCAAAGTGCTACAAAGATAATTACGGGACAAGAACATCTCTCTTATGAAGAAAGACTTAGGGACTTGGGGCTTTTTAGTCTAGAGAAGAGAAGACTGAAGGAGGATTTTATCAATGCTTATAAATGCTGAAAAGGTAGGTGTCAGGAGGATGGGGCCAGACTCTTGTCAGTGGTGCCCAGTGACAGGACAAGAGGTAATGGACACAAACTTGAACAATAGGAAGTTCCATATAAACATGAGGAGGAACTATACTTTGAGGATGGCAAAGCACTGGAACAGGCTGCCCAGAGAGGTGGTGGAGTCTCCATCTCTGAAGACATTCAAAACCCAGCTGGACACCATCCTGTGCAAGCTGCTTTAGGTGAACCTGCTCTGGCAGGGGGGTTGGACTAGATGATCTTCAGAGGTCTCTTCCAAACCCTATTATTCTGTGATTCTGTGACTCCTTGGAATTCTTCTTACTGGATTTTTTCCAGGTGGCAACCACTTCTCTGGTCAACCATCATATCCCCTATCAGAGGAATGGAGAGCCAGAAATGTGTTGTCTTAACAATTATTACTGTTATCCCTGCACTACTCAGCTGGAATGAAGCCAACATATTCTCCAGGCTTCTTGATGGTCTGAAGGCTTTGAATGAAATGAGTGATTTATTCCCTTGTCAGGAGGGAAATGGGCAAAGACACAGGAATTTCTATACTCAGTCTGACAGACGAGCTTTTTCTTCTCTGTAAAAAGAACTTAACAAGACAAGATCAACTTACAGCTTAATACTCTAACTTTCTGGACTCAACTTACTGAGAAAAGCAGCTCTCAGACCAACACACTTGTGTAGCACCTGGCATATTTTAATGTATCTCACAGAAGTTTGGCAGAGTGCCTTCACCAGAGCTTTATGTACCCCACCAGACATAGTACTCTGTGATTTCAACTTTTTAAGTTTGAAAACTTTTGGAGGAAGAGGTTGACATGATTTACAGTTTTGTGCAGCATTCAGCATGATGAAAGCCCCTCCTAGAGCTATTGCAACACAAATACTGAACAATAAACTCACAAATATTCATCTAAGTATTTTCTCATCACGTGCACCCACTTTGCTAAGACTTCTGTCTCACAAAAGAAATTCCACATGCTGATCATCTCATTTCTGACACATCAATCTTTTTTGGGGTATATCTTCATCATAGTTGCCTGGGTGTAGATGTGATTGCAACCATTTTGACATTTTCGAGTGGTCTTTGACTCAGCTAGCTCAGGTACTGCTCACAGAACAGCTGCAGCAGGTTCCTGTTAGGAGCTGTAGAGATTAAAGGAGCAGTTCATGCTGAATTTAAGCTACTCAAGTAGTAGTGAAATCAGTATCTGAGCTAGTTAGTTTAAAACTAGCTTAGATATATCTTCATGAACTGCAGGCACACCTGGGAGAGTACCCTTGAGAGCAAATAGCTAGAGGCACTGTGCAAGTTATACTATCAATTCAGAAATTAAAACTGTGATGGTAAACAAATGTACTAAGTAAATTTTATGTGAATAAATAGCTAAAATCCTAAATACTAAGTTCAATGAAAGATAACCACAGAGGTTTTTCTGCTCTCTAGATGCCAGCAAGAAGTTGAGCCACTGAAGGCAAAACCACATTCAGTTTGCAGCAACTTACTGTCTGTCTCATTAGAAACATGTCAACCAGTAGCAAAACAAGTGATTTTGCATACATCAGTAGCCTCAAGGTCCATATTTGGCATCAGGATTTGCACTTGTCATGCTGTTTATGTCTGGCTTATTGAAAGCACAATCTGTCAGGTTGCTATTGGAAGGCTAATGTTGACTTGACTAATTGATCAGCCAGCTCCTTACCTCTTGGATCATCAGACACCTATGTTTTTAGTGCATAGATTTTTTTTGTGCAGCCTGAGGAATTAACTCAGTTAAAACATAAGCATTCAAGACATTACAGTTCTGGCTCTTAGAAAAGTTGCATTGACACAAAACCAGTTTCTTCAACTGAAATTAATAATTAAATAATATGAAAGCAGAACTGACTTTTAAAGGTATTGTCTGTGCATTCTTACTCAAAACTCACAGTAGCTTCTTATCTTCTCCAATTTCAAAAGACTTTGTGAAGGATATATGTGGTCCCATTGCAAACCTTTAAGTACAAAAATACAAAGTATTGCATGGACTTCAAAACAGGATGGGGGCCACCAAGGGAGGAATTAAAGTAATAGTAAGAAAAAGCTGTGGCTAGTGAATATCATATTCCAATAGCCTCCTAGTTTGTTGCATAGAGCCTCATATACTTCATTGCTAGGCCCAGGCAAAGCGCGAAACTGTCTCAGATGACAAGCTGATGGTGACAGATAAGAAGTTGTTGCTCCTGTCCCCATGTCTAGACAGAAGCCTGGAAAGTCAGGTGGGCTGCTCCCTGAAGCTGGGGCCTACAGTAGCAGATGCCATGAGAGGCACAGACCACTTCTGCAGCTTCTCACTCTTCAAGAACAGCACACCAGTCCCTGGGTCCTCTATCCCAGGTTCACTTCACTTTTCCCCTTCTCAAACTGAGCCTTGGCAGGAGTAGTCCAGCTTGGAGTACCATTCACAAAACAGCTAAACTGGGATTTGCCTACATACTTGAGAAGCCTTGAGCTGGTTCTTATAGAGGAGGTATTTGAAATGTATCCAGGGCTACAGAAAATTATTCCAGTGACATGCTTTCTTGCACAGTACTTATAAATCTAAATGGATGATAAAAGCATATTTTGGGATATCCCTGAAACAGACCCCTACTTAGAGCTCCTACATTTTGTATATTCCAGATAAGTAAAAAAAAAAAAAAAAAAAGAATAAAAAAGAAAAAAAGCACAGAAGAAATCCAAGGGTTCTTTTGCAATAACCTGTAAAGAGGTAAACAGCAAAGTAATGTGATCCAATTCCAATATGTGGTATGGACTCTTTTGAATGATTATTCTACTATGCTTTAACAGTAAGATGCAAATGACTTCTAGCAAGGAGAATGATGGAAAAAATGAGGCAAAATACTGTTCAAAAATATTCTACTTTGAATCTTCCTTGAAGAACAGAGCAAGAAACTCATTATGCTTTAATCATAAGGATTTTCTGGAGGGTGGGGGTTAAAAAATAGTAAAGATTTTGGGAGCTGAGATTCATGGCCAGACAAAATTATTTTTGGAAAAAGCACACTGTAATGAGCATTAGAGGAAAATTCTGTAGCATGTTAATAGCCTTGGTTTTAATTTTATTTAGAAAGGCCATATGATTTCAAGGTGATGGTCTTACTCTAAATTAAATTTGGAACTTTGCTTTGGTCATAGGCATACTAATTTTTCACACGTCTATTTGCTATTATATGCACCCTTTCAAACAATAGCAAAACCTAACTTGTATTAAAAATGTTTCCAAGAGACTATGATCAATATCTGCTACAAATTATTTCATCCCCAAATAAGCAAAGAATATTATGTATATAAAAGGCAAGTATAAATGTAGGTCTTATGGAAGCAGACCTTTCATAACTATGTTCATGGATTCTCTGATCTCAGTTCTTAAAGGACTCCCTATTGTAGAATATAAATTCAAGTAAAGAAAAAATAAAAACCTTTTAAAGAAATATTAAAAGACAAACTCTTCCCATAACTTGCTGTATTTGTTTAGTAGACTAACAGGACTGGAAATCAGAGCCCACTATAGCTCTAACAGAGAATAACTAACCCCACTGAACTAAAAAACCAGCTTTTACACACAGGCAAAATTTCTTATTTTGATTTGGTCTGTGGAAGAGAATAGAAAAGGGAACTCCAGACAGAGCACATCTTTTAGGGTGCTTGTCCTGAATTACAAACAAGATAAAGCTTTCATTTTTCCCGTTAGTTCAGATAAATAACTAGAATTTTTCCTGCGGTAACCAAGATACAAGCCTGATTTAATTTATGTTACTACTGGCTCAACCTTAGCATGATTTCATACGGAAGCAGACCATATTATGGAGCCAGCTGGAAGGATAGGACCCTGCCTATCCTTATGAGACCAAAGCAGGCAGATTATTGTTCAGGAAAACTACTTCATCTGGCTGGGAAAAGGAGAGGCAAGAGTTTTATCCTCAGGGAACACATATCAAAGGAAGAAACTCTTGGATCTGACTGGTAAGTGATTCTAACCTGAACAATCACCCTACTTTTTTTTTTTTCCATCTTTAGTATATTTAAATACTGATTTGTGTGTTCGGAGGGCTCCAGAATCCTTCAACAATGACCATTTAGGAGGAGGGCAAGAAGTATGTTACTAATGCAAAACCTTGTGCTTGCCTCTCTCTCCCTTAGGGGTCTCAGAGGGTGAAGAGCTGAGACATAATCAATAGATTTTTTTTTTCTCCTGCAAAAAGACCAAAAGACAAGAGGACAAAGTCAAAAGGAGAAAGATCCCACTGACTGCTACATTGTGAAGGTCACCATAACCTGACTGATGTTTAGAGTTAGGATCTTTAGATCAACATGGTAGCAGTGAAAAGGAGAAAAAGCCCTGGGGGGCTTTCAGTAGGATGGTGGACATGTCTTCTGGAAGGCAGGGATACAGGGATAAAGAAGAGAGAGTCTGCAATACAGCCTTAACTAACTCTATCAATGTGGGAGTACAATTACAGATTAGCTCACGTGAAAACACAGGGTACAGATACAGGTACCCGGCAAATGAGGAAGAGAAAAGGGACATGGCAAAGAGGTAATCCTATTCAGAGATGTTTGAGAGGAAGTTCCAAACCCAGGCCTGGAGTCAGCTCTTCCTCTCACCTCATCCACAGTTGGCATCTCCTCTCACTGAGAAAAAATGGGGAGAAGGTGGGATTTGAACAGCGTTGTACTGACAGCCCTAAGTGTGTGTGTGATGGTTCCCCCCACACACATCCCAAACAACAGACAGGAGATGATTTGTAATTATAAGGAATAGTTAGAATACCCAGTCTACCTTTTCATTTTCCTATCTGCTGCACAAGACCATTTTCCCTAAGATTCTTAGCTTTGCCCAAGGACAGCCAGTAGTTAACCCTCCTGTCTGCCTGCAGCACCCTGTGTGGCCTGCGACAGGTCATATGCACCTTCTGGCTGGAGATACCTTCTGGAAGGAGGGAAACACACTGTCTTCTCCAGGGAAGGAGTGTGATCAATGAAAAGGAAGGCTGAAATGCACTTCTGCTAACCTGCAATGGTTATATCTGCAGCTGAGTTACATGTCCTGAGCTCGTACTGTGGTTAGCAGAGAGAGATAGACTCCATGGGACAATTAATCTCATCCTAAAGTGAGAAGCTGAAGTAGGTCAGACACACTACCACTAAAAGTGTTCTGCTCCTTTGGTTACAAAGGAAAGTGAGATTGACTAGATACTTCCACTGAATCCCATCCACAATCCTCTAATAAAGTACTCTGAACCTACTAAAAATCACTGTAGTAAATGCCAGTGCACACTACAGGCTCTCTGGAAATACCTAATAGGAGGTGAAAAACAGAAAAAAGGATTTTGGAATGGAACATTTTAAATTGCAGCAGCAGCTCACAGCTGACCACTTCTACCTTCCATTTTATAGACTATTTGATTGTTAGTGCATACGGGCACAAGAGCCTGCCTTGCCAGTTTAACACACTCTAGAGAGGCACATACAATAGTTAATTTAACATGGTATGTAAAGGAGCACCTGATACAAAAAGTCTTGCACTGTTGCTTTGTCGTGTTTCTCCAGTGTATCTGTGCCTTGTAATACATCGGTAGTTGTACAGTCCATCTTCATTCTGTACGTCTAAAATATACAAGGCTCCCGTGGATGTGATGAGAAATCTAGGTCCTGAAAGACACAAGAGTTGACAGTGTTTAAAATACCTGCAGATTTTTACTGTGTTCTGGTTGTTCACACTGGGGCATGGATAACACAGGCTGGAGGGTCCCGAAGGTTTTTTTGCCACAGTCTAGAAGCTGCCAATTGTAAGTTTACTAAGTACTCACTGCAAATGTATATAAAGATATTAATTTATGTGCACTTCTTATAAAAAAGGTAGAGATCTGTAAGGAAAATGTGAGAAATGAAGGAAAGAAATGTGCTATGGTCTATATCACAACCAACAAACAATATTCAAGAGGCATCTGAAATAAAAAACAGGGTAAAGAACCAATGCAGAATTTCATCAGTTTAATTCAGTATTGTAGGGTGATATATCAATTCACCAGCAGAGCTGTACATCTTAGAAAGACAGTCTGGGACAGCGTGCATAATTATACAATATTAGCCAAAATGACATTTGTTGTTCAAGTACACCAGAAAATTGAGAAAAAAAAAAAATTCAATTTTTCTTTTTTTTTTTTAAATTCTATACAAAAAGGTCTATTTCAGCAAAGTGACTGCCCCTTAAAACAGAACAAGACTGACATGTTCATGGTCAGCATTTCTCCCATGTTCATTCATTGAAAATGTTATTGAAAATAATATAGTTTAAATTATCTTTAAATACCCTTTTATTATTAACTCTAGAATATGAGAAAAATGTCATGGTACATAGGTACACTTGTGCTACTTAGATCTTTTGAAACTGCACAAATGCTTCTTTTGTAAATACATGTTTTAAAAGCACAGACACAAAAAAGTAACATCTACATGGTACATGCTTAACCTAAAGCTTTTCCCATATTACACAAAATGGAAGTAATGTGTTTAAAATGCAAACTTAGGCCTCACCTGGCCACTCTTTCCATTTGAAAAATATGGTAGTCCAAGCAATGTATGCTTTTCTAAAACTTTTTCACCAGAGGAAATGTCAATGTCTTTTTTTTTTTTTTGTCTTCTATTTTTTCTCCAGTAGCTGGTAGCTCTTACAATATATGTGTCTGTACCTATGTATTATATGTATTATTATGTATATAAAATATACCTGACTCCCAAATTAAGGAAGAGAGTACACAAAGAGGAAATCTGTTATGAACTAATAAGCAGTAAATAAATATTTCCTATTCTTCAGAGCTCTATTTGAGTAAAGACTTTTTAATAATTAAAGATACTCAGGGTAGTTGCTGACAAACACATGAGTGGGAAAGCAATCCAGTAGAGAAAAGACAGAAAGGAAATGGTATCATTACAGAGGGCAATCTCCTTTAAACCACAATCTAAAAGAAATGGGAAAAAAAATTTAACAACCATT
Organism: Brachypteracias leptosomus; assembly: GCA_013401335.1. NCBI lineage: Eukaryota > Metazoa > Chordata > Aves > Coraciiformes > Brachypteraciidae > Brachypteracias > Brachypteracias leptosomus. The sequence continues at coordinate 9,673 of VYZX01030094.1, forward strand.
TAATGTCACAGGACAAGACTGACCCTTAGAGCAGAGAATACTCAATAAAGCAATATCAGCCCACCTCTCTCACCCTTGTATGCATACTGACTTATAAAATAATCACACTGGTGACATCTCTTGGCTGACTCTATTCTCCTGAAAGCCAAGGCACAAGCATGGCCACAACTTTGGAAAAGCATAAACCACACTGTACATCTCCTGAAGTACCTTGTCTGTTCAAATAACATGTGCTGCTACTAAGAAATAAATTAACAGAATACATCCCCAGACTTGAGGCATAGCAGATACTGGTTTTCTACAAACATCAGGCAGCTAACAGTTACCTACTAGCAATTAGGAAACATAGTCTGCAACCGTGTAGGCAATCACCCATAGAACCCCCTTAACAGCACAGGATTGTTCTTCACCTGATGTCAGTCATACAGCCCATCTCCAAAGCCACAACAGGGGGAAGCCTATCACCTCACAAGAAGGCAGGCTTTCTGTTGGTCAGAAAGTACTTCTTTTTTTTTGGTTGATTCTCACACTGTAAGTCCTAGATATAATGTAATGCTCTATGCTGGGTATTTAATCCTTTTTCTTTTGCAGTTCTCAAGTATTCAGACATAAGCACTTGTGTCATTCTACCTTATCTCCTCATCACCAAGGTACTTACATCTGTACATTTTAACAAGGTTATCTTTACCCCTAACTCTAGGTTAGAAGGATATTTAGAATTTTGGTGTGAAAACCATGGATTTGACTTCTGTGTCACATGCCGATTCTGCCCTACGGAAATATTCATAAAGCAAATCTCCCTTTGCCAAGAAATATGTTGTGAGGACTACAGGTAATTAAAACACAGTTGTCTGCCTTAGTCCATAGGCAGCTTAAAATGACAGCTTCAGGAGATGGGAATCGCATTTAAGGACTTCACTTGGGGTTAATGATGGGTATGCAGCAAAGGCAATCTCTTCTTGCTTCTGTTTCCAGCTGTGTGAGCATTAACCAGCTCTGTATTTCAGACAGCACAGCCAGTTCAGATGTGTGCTTGCCCACAGCAATGCCACTCGGCTGGCAGGGCTGCCAGGCTGCTGCACCAGCACTCTGTATACCATGCAGACATGTCCTCTATGGCCTGATCAAGACTTAGATCAGATTTTTCAAGCTGTGATTTATCTCTGTTACCAAACTATACGGGGGTAGATGTTGGTGGAGACAGTGCTCAGCTGCTATCACATCACAGGACCACAAATATGTAAAAAGGTTCTAATAGGATGATCGTGACCATTATGGTCCTTCCACTAAATCTGCACATGCTGTGCATTTGTGTCAAGCAAGTGGAACCCAAACAGCTGAAAGGCAGATATGTGTTCCTTGGAGCTTTATTTTTCTGGGATCCCATTCCACCTTTGCTAAATATATGTAACTATATCTCTACAAAGAGTCACACTAGTATGTAGATGTTTAAGATCATATAAATGTGTCCAAAGTTTAAAACATAATTCCTTTCTCTATGCTTTTCTAAAGCTCTCATTGTTTTCAGATACTCTGTACAACATGGAGATACGGTCAATACAGACCCTCATTAATAATTAAATATGTCTCTCAGGATAAGCATGAAGCAACTGTCACAAAAATTAAGTTAGAAGATCAAATTCAGAGCTTCCATTAAACCTGCTGAAAGCTCACTTCCTCAGTATTTCTACCTTGTAGGCATTATTGCCTCTAATATTTGCTCTGGAATCAAAACTGAGGAAACATGCAGACTGGCTACTACCAGGGTGATGAATATGTATAGATTTGCAGGCTATTTCTAGATCCCATAGTACTGACTTGTATTTGCAAGTGAAACCTTCCCTCCTCAATCCTGGAAGTGAGTTTCCTCAGACGCAGATACATCTAGGTCAATGAGAGTGAGTACACTTATTAAAAGCCTTCCATTTAATAAAAGGAGTTTGGAAAACTGTTCAGAGACAAGAAATTGTTCAGTGTTATCTTGTTATATTTTCTGGAGAAGTTATAAACATACTTGAGCTATCTAACACCACTTAGATCATCTTCCTGCTGGAAATTACTCAGGCAACCAAATAATAAAACCTTCACTTAAAGCATTATCTAGAAATTTTTGCCTCACCCTCTTTAAAGATAACTAAAAGTAAATAGTTATTGCCACACATCAGATGTTATCCCACAGTATACATTTCAAACCAACACACATTGTGTATAATTGCAGGGCTAAAGCTTTTCCTTTTCCTCTCTTCCTCTTAATATATTTTGCATACTTATGTAATGCCTTAATAACCAACCCCTCCTTCTACTGTAAAAATGTGAGACAGAAAAGATGACAGAAAAATAAAAGGGGAAATGCATGTAATTTCTGTCATCTTCTAAACGGAGAGCATTTTCATTAAGACCGACAGGCTGTCAGCAGTGACAAAGCCAAAGTGTTGAGTATTCTGCCTTCTGTACTTCAAAAAGTGTTTAGAAATGCACCAGGATGTGGATCGACAAGCTTTTATTGCTGTGTTGAACTAAGGGAGTGCTTTCTTCTTGAGGCGCATTTAATTTAATCGCTCTTGCTTTGCTGTAGCAAAGTCTAATTTTTTTTACTCACCTACTTAATATGCCAAATAAGGAGTTTTTTTAATGGAACATCCTTTCAGATAAACTGAAACTTTTTGTTTGTTTGGCTGCTAGCAGACTTCAAGGGAGAAAGGCAGAGAAGCCTCCTTCACAACAATTAAAAAGAACACTGTCAAAATATAGCTCATAATTCCCATTTATTATTCCTCCTCAGTAGTGTTTGTGTTAATACCTTGAAAATTTGATTATAATAATTTCAGCATTTGATGTTCAGAGATGTTAAAAGCTTACATATTTTTTGGCTTTCAATGCTTGATGCTTTTGAAAACCTCATCCAATATCTGTGGTATGTATTTCGTTCAAAAGTGCAAAGGATGTAGGAACGCTTACTACCTTTTGCCTTGGTGAGATGGACAAGCATAGGAACATATTACTATTTAAAATGTACATGTTTTTTGCAGGGAAACTCACTGAGATATGTGGATTGATATACACAAGTCAGTTGAAAAACAGGAAATGGAACCCATAATTCTCTAACATCCCATCTGTCATTAATGCATAACTTTGCCTCACTGTGAGACTGAAACAAGAAAAAATATAGATCTAAGGACTAGAAAGACCATTGGAGTCATTTATTCTCACCTTTCATGCTTTATCAATTAACTCCTGCACCAAGTCCATACCTGGAAGTTAAGCTATAGCTTTTTAAAAAAGACATTAGTCATAATGAAAGATTTCTTGTAAGCTGAAAACATGTGATACCCTGGTTAAATTATTGCAATGGTTAATTATTCCCACCTTTGAAAGTCAGCGTATTCTTTGTGGTCTATCTAGCTTTGGCCCCAGCTATTGGATCTTACTGTGGCTTCATTAAAGACTTCCTCTACAGTCAGAAATCTTCTGCCATTTAAGTACTTACAGCACATGAGGAAATTACCTCTTAAACCATCTTTCTCTTTAATTAGTTATACAGATTGAACTTCCTAAATCATTTACTGTGAATTATTCATAACTTGAAACATTTCTGTAGTTTTTGTCCTACACCTTAGCAACTTCTTGAAGTTCTTTTTCAAGATTGGATAAGTTCAGTAATGGTTCTGGTAATAGTGAATGCAAAATGCCACCACTCTTCTCTATACAAATATTCCTTCAACTTACGCATCTAGCTGTTACCGCCGTCCTCCCATCATTCCTAACTTGCTTCAGTTATTCCTTTAAA
>VYZX01030094.1:17960-33825 GCA_013401335.1 Brachypteracias leptosomus
TTACTCTTTACGTCAAGGAACATAACTTAGCTCTCTTCCTATCTGCATGTAAATTTAAACATAAGCTTGTCAAGTAAAGGTAGAATCCCAGTCTCCTCTGGCCTTAAGAGCAGTTGGTTTATGTCACCACCATCAAATGTGCACCTTAATAGTTTATACCTTCAAAGTCATTGTATATGCAGAATATGTGCTGTTACAGACAATATGATCAGAATAAATCACAGCTTTGCATACACAGAATTACAAATTCCACCAGCAGCAGAATTATTTTGACTAACTAGAAGTAATCAATATTATGCTACATTAATTAGAGCAGCTGCATCTCTATGGCCTCACAGGTTTAACCACATTTATTCTGCAGGTAACTGTGAAGGTAATGAAGCATCTTAACCTGAAGGAGCAGTTTTATGAGAAATTTAGAACAGTACCCACTTCCCTTCATGAACTAATCTATTAAAAAATTCCCATGACATCTAAGCATTCAGAATTTTTATTTAAGGGCTATGCAGTACTGACAGACAAAGCCTTATGTGGCACATTGTAGAGTAGTATTTTCACCTAATGACTTATTTTGAAAGTCTAAAATTAGGGAAATCTAAACAGGTTAATTTGGTTTTAAGGTAATGACTTGGGAAGGAGTTAGTATCTTCCTCACTCAATTTGAAAAACTATGTTGTTTGGATTAAAAAAAAATAAATATATTAACTGTGGGAGGAAGTAGGTCCACTAGGAATTAGAGCTAAATTAAATAATTTCTCCTGGAAACTCTTGGCCAGTGCCCTAGTGAGAGACTCCAGTGTTCAGTGAATAATTTTTAAAAGGAAGAAAAAAACAATTAATGTTGTACATTTCTCTTTTTGAACAAGACAGTAGTTAAATTTATGGTATGACTTTTCAACAGCTCTTTAAAAATCAAAATATTTTTTAAAATTTCCCCTAACGTTAGCTGCATACTACTTTTCCTTTAGAAACTTGCCCTCATACACACTGATTTCCACTTTGAATGTACCCAGCTATTGAATATGATGGGAACCTACTTCTGTCATTGGTTTACCCTTCCACATGACACAGGTGAGGCACAGAGCTCCATTTCATACATCTTGTGGTTTTAACTTTTTTGAACTCTGGCTGTCACTCACACACTTCTCATTTAAAAAAATTAGTCTCCTGACAAGCTAGTCCCATCTTTTAGGACTCTATACACATTTTCCTCAATAGAGAAACATACATAATTTTCATTGGGTTCCTATGTGGCATAGCATCAGAACAATTGATGAGGCAGTGTTTTAAACAGAAGGGACAGAGCATCTGGATGACAGTAGAGAGAGGTATGTAAAGAATGTTCTGTACTGTATAACAAAACAAAAGAACTCCTGCGGTCCCTGATCCATTCAAATTACCCCATAAAGGAATATTAGAAAAATAGTAACTAAGTATTGCATCAGATAAGTCACACATATAATCAACTTTGCTGTAAGAAAAAAAAACCAAAACCAAAAAAACTAACTCACACTGGTTTTAAATTGAAATAACTGCAAGCAGTTCCTAAGAATCTGATTTCAGGCTGTATTGCATCAGCATATGGGGATTTAGCACAGCATGTATGCAGACATCATTTTTTGTAGGTTACAAAATTTTACAATTCTTACAACATTTCAATAATCAGAAACACTCTGAATGTGAGGTTATAATGTTGTGAGTAGATGTGATAATCATGCTATTTATTTTCTGTGCTTTTTCAAGTTAGGCTCTTTGCTGACATCTTTGGCAAATTAACTTTTAAACAAAAAATTAATAACTTCAAACAAAAATGTAAATATAACTTTTCAGCATGGATTAAGTTCACAGTGTATTTTATGATGAGCATCAACTCAAGGTTATGGGGTATTTCAATCCAACTTAATTTCAAATATATATATGAGATAAAACTAGAAAGGATGTGCAGTTCCAGACCTTCTTATAAAGATGACTTTGATTCTATACTATTACTTTCCTTAGACTGGCAGCACAAAGAAAAATATCATTATAAGCACAACAAGCATTATTCTTTCAAAATGAATGTAGTATTGTAGGGTTTGTTATTGCCTTCTCTGAACTTCTCAGAGAATCATGACTTGGAAGCCTGTCCAGATATCAGGAATTTTATGCAAATATCCCCAAATACATTTGTCAGGTAATTTTAATCATTTGCCTATTTTTATTTGATTGGGAAACTGAAGCAAAGTAAAGCTAATTGATTTGCCTAACCTTGTTCATGTTTGTGGCAGATTTAGGAATTCCATATACAAAGTCATGGGCTTTGAGCATAAAAGCATCCATTCTTACTCATTTTACATGCTGTACCTGAAGACCTGCCAGATGCTACTGAACTCTCTATGTAGCTACACAACAAGGACACAGGATATGTAAAACTCTGTGTATGAGCTAAATGTTACTACTATTCTACTATTTCAATATTCAGAGTGTTTGCAAGCACACTGTACCAGTTTTGTTAGTGCTGTTGCTTATTTTGTATGAAGACCTTAGAATAAATGACTGAAAATATAGCCTTTGGCCAGGCTAATGTTTCAGGCAAGCCTGTGTTAAACATTCTTTTGCTTTTACTAAGCTTTCCCTGTACTTAAAGATAAAATTAGTTCTACAAATGATGAAAATAATCTATTTTGTTAACCCTTACAGCTCTGTTTTAGGGTTGCAAGGTGTCATTTACTAAGTGACATGAGCCACTATAATGTTTTCTTGTATCTTTTAAATGATGAATGTTTAGAAAACACAGATGTTTCAGAACAAACTACTGCAAACTCATGTTCTAAATATTAGACTTTAGGTTGAAAGTCACACAAAGCATTTTTTCCACTTCCAAAACCTATTTTTGAAAATCATAGCACTAGATTAAAAACAACCCAGTAAAGCAAAAACATCATAGCAGATGGAGACCAGCATTGACTGGGCCTGAAGAAGTCTTCTTGAGGAGTCTTTCTCTCTATCTTCACAGGCCATTAAAGAACATAGTGAGACACAGAGTGACCTTGCTTATCAGCATCATATGCCATTAACACAGATGGCCTTGGCCATGCTAATAACATTTATATGTTAAGATCTATATAGTTGACATTTCTTGCATTCCCAGAAAATGCAAGCAGCAAAAAGTTGCCTAAATAGGATTGACCTGAAGAAATGCCTACACAGGTACGGAACATTCAGTCCACAAAAGATGGGAAGAATCTAAAGGCCTACTTTGCTCCAACAATCACTGCAGTAAAACTGTTGTAGTGAACACAGTTTAAGGCAGACACATCTGTGACCTCTTGCAGAACTGTAGATGTAGAACAACAACAGCCAACTGCACATATGGAATTTGTCTTTAAAGGATTAGCTTGTTGGGATAAAATACACCTTTAAGTAGAGGAGCATTATGAAACCTGTGAATCATTTATGTATGTCTCATTTAAGCCATCAGAATATGGTTTAAAAGGGATTTAAAATCGTGTACCAGTGGTCTGTTATTACTTGTGCAAGACAGTTACCTGAAAAGAGATGTGACTCTCTGTACACAGTACTTTAAATCCAAAATATCTGAAAGTATTCTTTTTTTGGACAAATTCATCCAAAGTAATGATATTCACCCCATTTGCTTCAATGTACTTCATTTTCCCAAGAAAACACAGTGCATTTTTGGGGGACTTCATGTTTTACATGAGCATTCAAAAAACACTAGTGTCAGATAAGAACATTTAAAAATAATTATCCTTATTTTTCAAAATCAGGCAACAAAGAAGTTATGAAGAAAATGCTCTGAACTAAAACTACTTTTCTTCTCTTTTCTTGATGTTCAACTTTAATCTGGGTATATACTTTTTTATGCAGCCGATCGCTTAGGGATGTGAACAGCCATAAATGAATCTTATAAAAAGAAAATTAATATGGCAAAATCTGACAGCTGTATGGCATTTATTCTAAGCAAATTCTGCATTGGTTCAATTTTGAGCAACTGTTATTTAGGTCAACATTATTGCTTTCATAGTCCACAGTATTTATCTCCCAGGAGAAAGCCAATTTTTCTTCACTTCAATCCTCTTAGGCAGAACCCCAAAAGTTTGTATCACTGACCTTAGAATTTGCATTCTACACCATGTCCACAGTCAAGACACAGTATCTCCCTCCCTAGAGCATTTTCATTAAAAAGGCGGAACTTACATGCAATCCCTGTAAATGAGCCTTGTTGACTTTACATTCTTTCTGGAGCAAAGGGAGCATTGTACAAAGCACAACACATTGCAAAGCAAAGAACACAGAAGACAGGAGAAAATAAATAAATAAATAATACCCATAAGATCCAAAAGTCAATATACTGTGTTTCATTTCTTTTTCTTCCTGTCAGTAGCATTGGCCCCAGAGTCTAGTAAGGAGCAGTTCAATAATAACGATCTAAGTCTGGTCTTCAAGAGAGACTCAACAGCTGACAGCTCTTCTGTTCAAATTGACAAGAGCACAAAGAAAGGCTTGAATAATTAATTGTAAATGGTTGGATGTGATCTGATTGTGTGACCAACCTGTTACACTGACTTGCTTTGACCTAATCTTTCAAAATGAGATATTAAAGCTGAAACTCTTCTACACTTTTTTCCCTATTACCTGGCTGGCTTTTCTGTGGCATAGTCTACAGAGTATACCCATGAGATGATAGGTGCCAAAGGAGGGACTTGACTTCACTTGGGTGGTTAGGACTCTGTACTGCAAACCTGCCTAGTCTCTATAGAAAGTACTTTTAAATTCTACCATATAGATGCAGCCATTTAAAAAAAAAAACAAAACAGGCATAGGGGGAGAAAGTTATATTATCAAAGGTTACAGCTATTCACTAATTAATTTCTTTCTATCTTAAAAAAAAAAGGTTACATGAAAAGCTCCCCCTTCTCACTTAATTTCTGAGATGCTTTTTATCTAACTTTTCCTAGAATAATTTCTCATTTAAATAGAAGCTGCAAACATCTGAAAGTTTTGAGGCTAGCTATGTCATTAACACTATCTCAAATATAATCTGCACTTATATTTCCTAGGGACATAATATGTTAAAATCCACTACTCAACATAGCATTGTCTTTTAGCTCAGATGCTGCTCTTTCTGCATCAGTAACCCCGAACTATTGGTGACACAATAGATCTTTGTTTAGTCACCACTCACCAAACCTGGGTGACAAAAATAACAGGTACCTAGTAATTTCAGGGTGCTAAAGTTCATATGAATCTTTTCTTACAAGAAGGAAAGATTGCCATTTTAGGCTGCCCAAGGTCTGCAGATGTGTAGTTAAACGTTGATTCTGAATCTGATCTGTTGATTTGCTACACTTAACTAGTGAAACTGAGATTTTTTCAGTGATGAATAACAACTATTTCCTGTAAGACCCAGGCTTTCTGTCTCCCCTTATTCAGGCAAAATTTTCACAGTTTTAGCATGTATAGCAAGGCTGACTGACTGAGGAGTGCATATTTTAAGGTTTGTTTCATAGCCTGTCTTCTGAACAACAGACACTGCTTAAATGAAAGACAATATGATTGTTCAGAACAGTCCTGATCATCTCACTGTACTCCAGTCCCAGTTTAGCACTATACCATAGCAAATAGTGTATAGAAATGAAATAGTCTCCAATGCTTAACTATAAAAAATCCTGTCTCTTTTTAAAATATGACTTATATTTACTTAAGGCCAATACTAGCTCTTAAAAGACACTAAGTTTTGAAGAAGAAATTGAAATACACAGAAGTAGAACATACCAATGATAAAATTTTGAAATTCTTTCTTATGTTTAAAATAATATCCTGTGGAGAAGCATCACCTGTTTCTTACCAGACTGTATCCTGTGGTACCTATTAGAGTTGCTGAAAAAAATATTTTCCAAATCTTTTTGTAGCAATATTTGCTTAGACTACAACCTTCAGTTAAATATTTATACATTAATCTTTAATTTTATGTGAGAAAGTATCCCATATATGCATGTGTGCACATGCATGTCCTCATGCAGGTGATAAATAATAGAAGGTCCCTCTTTATGATAAATTATAGATGAGATGTATAATATATGAACTAACGTTAACAACGGGAAAAATCATTCACACAAAAGAAACAGGGAGGGGTGGAATTCAGTGAAGTCCCACTACCTGCCAGAGAGAGGTGGCAAACAATTAAAATTTTAGTTTACAAAAATAGATCTGAAGATTTCATAGCTGTACAGTTTTCTCTGTTCTGTTTAAAAACATCTTCTATCAAGGCAACTGGAAAAAAAAGAAATAATGTTGAAAATTTTGCAGAGTTCATGGAAGAGCTGCAAGAATGACTCAAGACCTGGAAGCCCAGTTTTATAGTGATAGTCTTAAGAGCCCTTTGGCCCTGTAAGTTATGAAAAAGGAGCTTATAAAGAGATATGACAACAGCCTGAAGGATAAGAGTGAAGACTTATAAATTAGGTCAAGACATAATAGCATACATTATGACAAGGTGAAACCTAAATTGATTGAGAATAGTAATAAAAATACCAAAGTTCATACAGACATTGCAAAGTGGATATAGGAACTCTACTGTAAATTCCAGGCAGAAACATGGAAGACAAAACAGTTTAAAAGATTTTTTTTAATAAAAAAAGCAGAACATTTGTCTTTCCTGTAAGAATTTGCAGATGAGTAGGAATTAGACACTTTGCTATGGCAGAACTAGAGTGAACTACTACTGAAACTCTGGCTTATCATCTCCCTCTGAGCAGCCCAGCCCCTTTACTGGGGAATACAGCATTATGGGGGGCTTACCTCGGAGGATTCCACTTCTGCATGTGAAGCCAGTTATAATTTGAAGACACTTGCCTTTGATTTCTAATTTGAATTAATGAAAATCTTATAATGGAATTACCTATCTGCACATTGCTGGGCATATCTCTTCCCTTCTGTGCTAGACAGCCTCTGAGTAATAAAATTGCTAGAATGCATGAGTGGCCATTACTCTAACCTCATCTTTACTTCTGGATTCCTGACTAGACGAAATGTATTGCATTCACACAAGAATACCAGAAAAACTTATGCTAAAATGAAGAGGCAGGAGCTTGAAAGAAGCCTTCCAAGAAATGAACAGAGCAAATATAAAAAATATACACAGCGGTAAACTTGCTCACAGAGAACAAGCATTGGTCTCAACAGTTGTTGGTAGCCCGATCCAAGCATAATGGGAACTAATCTTCAATCAAATTTCTTCTGAGCCTTTGGAGGGGTGGGGGTAAGAAATGTATGTTAATTTTACCTCTAGATCTTCTTCATAGTCTTCCTTTCAATTTCTGTAATTCCTGTTTTCTGTCTGCATTAGGACCTAATGTATGTTAGAAAACTCTTTCTTTCATTCTTTCATAATTGTAAAAGCATAAATTTTCTTCTCCTATTTAACTTAAAAATAATTTTCATACTGTAGTGGGTCTGTCTGAGCTGATTTTCCCCATACAGCCCTCATGCTGCAGTACTGGAAGCCAGAAGGTGTTGATAACACACACTCTTGTTATGACTATCAGTGCCCACACGGCACCAAAGGTACGGGGTGTGTGTGGGGGGCAAGATTTGGGAGGGGATACAACCCGGACAGCCGACCCGAGCTGACCAATAGGATATTCCATACCATATGATGTCAGCTCAACTATAAAGGGAGGAGGACGGGGGGATTCTGGGAAGACATTTGTCCTCCGAGCAACGGGTACGCGTTCTGGAGCCCTGCTTCCCGGGACAGGCCCGACACCGCCTGCGGATGGGGAGTAGAGAGTAACGGCTTTGTTGCTTTTGCTTCGCGCACACACGGCCTTGATTTCTCTGCTATTTATTAAACTGCTTCTTATCATAACCCACGGGTTTTCCTTTTCCATCTTACTCTCTCCCCGCTTGCCTTGCTGACGGAGGTTTTGGTGGGGGGCGGGGGGAGTGATAGAGGGACTAGGGGTGGGCACCGGGCACCCAGCTAAGGTAAACCCACCACACATACTAACAAAAAAGCCATATTTTGCTCACTTTTTTCACATTGGTCCATTTCACAATTTTGTGAAGAAATGATCACAGAGGTTCCTTTAGGAATGTTTGCTAAAACACAATTAAAAAATACTTTGTACTTAATTCCTTTTCTCAAAAAACTCCTTGATATTTACTGTCAATATTAACTCCTGGCATTGGTCCTGGATGTGGGAAGGTTTTGTTTGGAAACTATGAAACCACTCATTTATTTTTGGTCCTTGTTATTGTGTAATAAACTTGAGAATGAAAACATTCCAGCCCAGAATTTTTCTATGCTCCTAGAGATTAAGATTAGGCTATAATTCAGAATTGAACACATGGGAATTCCTTTGAACTCTTTGGGCTTGAAGTAATGTCTATTAAGTCTAGGGAAGCTGAAAACAGGATCAGTTCTCATCAGCAATGCCAGGTATGCCCACTGTAATCTTGTGCCCATAGTATCTGTCTAACAAAAAATGTCCTAATCCTGAAGGGGAGGCATAAATGTGTTACTACCTTTCTCAAATTTAATTGCAAAGGCTGACAGGAGAACACACTATATCAAATCACTCTCCTCCACCTTATCTGTGTTCCTTTCCCTTGTTTTTTCATTTTGAGGTGGATAAAAGCATTATTCAGGAAAATAACAGGTAAATAACTACAAAATTACATTTTAATTATTATTTAAATGAGATAAAGGTAAAAAAATTTAAAGGGATGGAGAAAGAGAGGAATATGGATGTATTGATAGACAATAGGACAACTGTGAGTTGCCAGTGAGACATATCCATGAAACAATCTAATAGGACTCTAAGATTAAACAGATAAGGAGTTTTGGTAGACAGTACCACTGAATAACATGCAGGCAAGAGTTCATATAGGACAGCATCTGCAATCCAAGTTGATTTTGTTCACAATGGACATTTTGAGAATAATAAGAATAAAAAATCAGCTATGTAAGTGCTTAGAGAAAAAGGAAACCTGTTGTTTAGAGGGCACTTAAAAAAGATCATTTATTTAAGCTATTAAAATAAAGGCAGTAATAAATGTGTCAATAAAAATATGACATAAGTAAATATGTTTGGGTGTATTTAGCGAGGAAAGAGAGAGAAGAATTATTCAACTTAAAGAGCATTACTAGAATGAGATTTAATGGCTTTGAATTATCCATTAATAAAACTTAGTCTAGACATTTGGAGAAGATTAGAAGATTGAGAGAAGATGGAGAGTCTCCCAGATAGAGTAGTAGGGAAATCTACTTGTTTCAAGATGGAGTCTGAGACAGAGATGGAAGTGACTGTGTAACATAATCTGGGAGTTCAGAAAGCTTGTGAAGTAAAGCTTTGGGCATTAAATTCAAACAAACACCTGGTATTTGTTAATGTTTCTCAGCACTTTTTCTATCACATTTTGTTGATCCTATGATTCAGATCTTCTGATCATTAATTGTAGGGTTCAGGAAGATTTCTTCACCCAAACTCTTCTTTGATATATCTATTGTCTTCTGAGCACAAAGCAGATTGCTTCCTTTTACAACAAGGTGATGGGAAAAAAGCCAACAACACTCTAAGGGGAAAGGCTTTAGAAGAGTCTAAAGTGCTTACTTGGCATCTGTTGCTTGCATGATCAAGATTAAAGACAATCTCCTAATTTGGGAACAATAAAGAATTATGATACCAACAAGACTGGCAAGGTCCTCTGGGCTTTTTACTTTTTTTGCATCACTTGGAAGTGTTTTTTTATAAGAGCTATCCTGCAACCGGAGGGTTGTAGGATATAGTTTTTTCATCTCTTCTCTTCGTTGTGTCATATTGTTTTTGGTTGATTTTGTAGCTTTAGATTCTGGATACCGAAAGTCTTTAGATTGTTTTAGTAAGTGCTTTTTTATTTGTGTTTTTGAGGGAGATCAAGAATAGGTGTTCTGTGAACTCTTCAGTGTTATGTATTTAAGTTCATGGAACTGAACTTGATGACCCGGATGTTTCTTTTGCTAAATTCTAATGGAAGCTGCCATTAGTTTTTGCTTTTATGCCCTGATTTCAACTGAGTTTCTGATCATGAAAGGTTTTGCAGCTGGGGATGATGCAAAAAATCAATTTTCTTCTTCTTGTGAGGTTTTTTTTCCCCTCTTTCCAGTTCTGTACAAGGAACTACAAGGGAAAAATCCTTTTGAAACTTGGTTGAGGACCTTCACTTTCTGACAGAAAAACTAAATGTCTACTTTTTAACAGTCCTTGCATTTATTAGCAGTAAGTTAACGGTGATTCACCCCGAAAACAGAAAATTAAGACATCTGGTACTGGTAAATAATTACAAGATCTTCACATGAAGATTATACTGTAAGGAGTATGTACAAGGAGGATTATAATGACTATCTCTATTCATGCATTATGTCATACTTTGCAAAACTACAGGGTTTGTCAAGCCACCAGAGGAGCTTGTACACAGTGAAAACCTTTGCTTTCTTTTCCAATTTACACCTTGGATACAGTTGCTATTTTTGTCACAGTGTCAATGAAAAAAATAGCCGTCAGAATATTTCTACTGAATAAGTATTAGGCTCACTGTTCTTCATATAGTTGTCTTGATCTCTGGACACTTTTAAGGAGATGTTGGAATAAAGCATACTAATCATAAATTATGCATATGTAAAGGAAACTAAGATGCAGGACTGTCCTTTAAGAAATGTAATCAAATACAACAATTTGCCTTTCAAGCTGTTCAAAAAAATAGAAGTTTGGAGCGTAATATTACTATTTTTATATCTACCAGTAACAACATCAACAAAGCCACTAATAAGCTAATGTAAATTTCCCAGCTTAGGAGATATAAGTGATGTAAAATGAACATACACTGATGTGGTGGTTTTACTGTTGTAAAGGACAATTTCAAAAAAATGGAAAATGAAAGACTCTTTATTTTGTATCACGGAGTAGAACGGAAATTCTGGGCAAGTAGGGAAGCAGCTAGATTCCCAGGAGGCAGTAATAACATGGTGTAATGTAGTGTAGGTCTTAGGGGTGCAAGAACAACTTAAACTAGCTGAAGATCTGCCTTTAGGGTAACAGGGAATAATTTAGTGAATGGTTCTTTGTACAAGTTTAGTCAGCAAGAAAACTCTTAACAGTTCTTCCTTCTCTGATTTTCATTCAAGTTATGTCTGCATAAAATATCTTGACAGAAAACAGTACCCGAACCACTGACTGAAGTCAATGGCCACAATAACCTGCTCATGGCCATAAAACTCTGTGCCTCAGGCTATTAAGAAATAAAATTAAAGGAAAACAAAACCTGTATTATTTTTTTTAAAAATCATCTTTATCACCAGAGAAAGTTAAAACATATTCTATTCACAACCCTTCTATTAACACCTATTTATTGATAATAACTAATGCCACTGCATCTGCTTGAAATGCAAGTGAACATGAGGTGAAGTAGAAGTCAGATCTCTTCACCAACACCTGAACCTCAGGAAAATATGAATATGACAAAACAGAGGCTTGTTCTTCAAGTTTCCTTGGAGCTGAAGAGGTTGTGTAAAAACAAACTGTAAAATATCATATTGACACAGTCAAATCAATAATATCAAGTGTGATTCTGAAATTTCCTAACCAATTCTTGGATAACATTCATAGTTTTCGTCTTACACTCAAAAAATAATCACAATCAATTCCCTGAAAACTGAAACCTACAGTGGACTCTTAGCCTTTGAGAAAAAGGCCGCTCCTGGGGTCTTTTCCTCTGGAAGAAGACATCCTTCCACTCTCAGAATCATCACAACAAAGCTGTAAACTATGCAAAATGGATGACCATGAAAAGATTTAGACGCTATGAAGTACTAGTCAAAATTCCTATGTAATATCCCAGCTGTCCTCCATCTAAATAAATTGGGTACAATCTTGACTCACAAAGCTAGGTCATCTCCTACTAATTTTTAAAGAAAGAAAAAGGCCTCAACAGTTCACAGGTGAATGAGTAACCTCTGATTGTGTTTCCTTAATACTGGTCATTAATTAGGATTCAGCAGGTTTTAAGACTTACCACAGTGTAAAAATAAACAGAAAATGTATCCTAGAAGAATCCATAAGTAGCATCCAAATCTCAAGTGTAAATTACAATTATTCCTTGTTTCTATCAAGCTTATTCTTTTGATCTGAATTTTTGTTTGTTTTTCTTCTGGAAACTGTGATTATCCTGATGAAATATGCAATTCTGTTCTTCCATTTGATTTTTTTTCTAAGCTTTGAACTTACTGGGAGGGGGAAAAGAATATTGGCATCTACAAAGCAATTGACTGTGCAGCCTGATCATTTGCTAAGCATTATTAAAAGCTCCCTGAAATCACTCCAGTGCATTGCCCCTTACAAGCCATCAGCCATCAATTCAGACCGTCAAATGCGATTACCAGCACTACTCCTGAAGCTATACCCAAGCCGTTAGTCTGATTGAAAAGCTGTGTCTTTTTTTTTTTCTCAGGTGCATATAAGCCTGCCACACCAGTTCTTCTGTGTTTATGTGGTGATTCATTACGTTTCTGAATAGTATTTCAGGTGTTAAATCTCCAAGATAAGTCAGAATTTGTTAAATTTTCAGAAATCATTTTTGTTTAAGAAAACTTTTTCAAAGATATGATCACACGTGTCTCTCTCTTCTCTGTTCACCTATCCATTTTGTATTTCAAATGTACTCATTCTGTTAGCATGTGCAGTTTCACAGAAAAGTTCAATTAGACTGGAATCAAATTGTGCTACCAGTATCTACCAAACATCCTTCTCTTATGGAGTATATTGTGACTGCTTTGCACTTCTGTCTGACTAAGAGTGGATAAGATGACTCCCAGACAACATTAATGCAGGACAATATGAAATGTTTTGTAGAGAAGTTGTAAACAATTTATATTTGCCACACATTGATTCTGGGAAATCAAACTCAGCACACGTATGATTTTCTGCACAGGATTATAATTGAATCTAGATGTTGACTCTCCTTCCCTCCCATTCTGCAATCCAAGAACTCTCAAATTTACAAACATGAACAGCTCACACAGGAAGTGGGAGGAGGTAGTCAGGACTGACCACAAAACATAAAATATGTTTTCCAGTTTCTTAGTTACCAAGCTAGTTACTGGAACTATCTCACCAGGGATATGATAGTGTCCCTGTCTCTGTATGTTTTCAACATGTGATTGAATGAAGTGCTAGATAATCTCGACTAGGCTTCGTTTCCCACAAAAGCTTGGATCAGGTGATCTTTCAAGGTCCCTTCCACCCTGGGCTATTCTACGGCACAATCTCTATATGCGGAGATTTCTCATCACAAGTCATTTTGAGTTTGCTAGAAGTAAGAAAGACATACGGAAGGACAGGTTGTCTTTACGTGGTCCTCCCTCTTCAAGAGTAGTAATGAAATACCACATCTGTGCTCCTCCCTCTCACAGTTCTTTGAATCAAAATGGCTGTTATCATCACAGCTTCAGGACAGATCGTAGCACTTGATTCTTCAAAATGCACATTTCATTTAATCACACAATTACAATCTATTTCAGATACACACACATTTATCAGCTTGTTAGAGCTTGTATTTCTTCATCATCCTGTATCAAACATGACCAATGAGCAATCCTGATTTACTTATGGTTGAGGGTCAAAAAGATGATCCTCTGGGAAACCTTGGCCTGTGTCTGCTATCTAGATGCTGACATACGAATACAAGACTTCGAAGAGTAGAGTATTACAATTACCATGGAAACTGTTTAAGCCCATCGCTTCTAAAGCTGTGGAGGTATAGATTCAGGTGCCTGACCTGTCTACCCTGGCTTGTGAATGCCACTGGATGGCTCTCCAGCATGCACTGACAGACCCATTCACAAGATGTGGGATGGGGGCAGGGAAAGCTGAACAAGCCCCACCTGCTTAGTTTCTTTTTGACTAAAAATGTAAGAAAAAGAATGTTTCATGAATATTCTTACAGAAATTTAGCTCTCGTTCATGTTACGATGTACTCCTATTGTACAATTAAGTGAATGTCCAACTTTTCATTTATTTGTGTGGGCAATGACTTTCATGTGGTTTTCCGCTCTATAATTGGAACATAATATGCCAAGATTATTTATCTTCATCTGATTGAGAAATCAGAACAAATCCACACAAAATGAAGAGGCTGTGTAGCAACAACAGCAGAAGAAATCATTATAAATGCAAGACCGCAAGATAGACAGGTAACTAGAAGATGCACCATTCCCTGCAAATAATTTATAACAAATCATTTATTTATCCAATTTCACTGGTTTTTTTCCGCTTACAATGCATTAGCAAGATCCCACAGTCCTGGAAGTGATTCTTTACTTGAAATTATTCATGATTTTTCCCCTTTAAAGATAAAAAGTTTATCTTCTTTCTTTTTCAAAAAGATTTTTACCAGGTTTGAAAATGGCATAGAATAAGATTTAAACTAGAAAAATTTATTTGACCTTTAGAGTGCTGAAAATTAATCTAGATCTTAATTTTGTGGCATGACTATTCTTAACTGTATATTTTTTAAGGATACTTTGCCAAGCTATATGCTTCAGTAATTCCATGTTAAATATTTAAGATTTATTCCATTCTGATTTTAAGCAAGCACTAAGTAGCTCATACCTCTAAGTCATGGTAAAATCATTGATCAGTGGATATCTTCTATATTGGTCTCTCAGTTTAAAGTTCTTCTTTTATTCTTCTCCTTGTAAATTTATGCTTTGCCACAGGCCACATCCTACATACCTGTGGACACAGTGGGTCACTTATAGAGCAATCTCTTTGCCTTTGCTTCTACGCATGGCTTCCCTTGGTCTGGCTGAACTGTAGCTCTAGGGTATCAGCAGAACCTTCTTCCAGCATGGTCAAAGGTGTCTATGAGACACACCCTCAGCTTTTAACACCACTGTTGGAAATAATCTCACTCAAACACAAAGCTGAAAGTCAGAGACATTTTCCCCTGTAACTGAGGCCTTTTTAATGTTTTGATGAAGCTTATCTTCTTTACCAAATTTCTTTTCTACTGAGAATAATCATTGCTTCTGCATGTAAACTTTGCACAAAGGAATGCCTCTGAGAAACTCAACAGTGGGGTGTCTTCCATTCTGTTCTACAGCACAGACGTTTTCCTAAATTGCAGTATTTCAAACAAGCATGAATTGTTTTGGCGATCATTTTGAAGGACTGTCGACATTAACTGCAGGGAATGCAGTTCAACACTACCATTTTGACATCGGGACATAATGTCATATTTGGGCAGGATATCACAGGTATCTAAATCAAGCAGAAGACCTACTTCTCTTCAGCTGACTTCATGGAGAGCCACCTTTCACCAGCCAAGTATTGGTAACTTTCTTCAGCTGCTTAGTGTCAGTACCTAACTTACACACTAATAGTTACAGCACCTGAATTAGGCACTGGCATAAGCCTGCATGAATATGGAATCCTGAAATTTAGTATTTAAGAACTCACTTATTTAAACACATTCCTTTGTGCAAGCAGTTATCACAGCTGGACCATGACATGGAGCACAAAACAGGCAATGCAGAGCCTGAAACAAAAGTATCCTATGCTCCTAAGATTATCCTGAGGGCTACACAGCAAAAAATGACAAGGGCTGAGGACTTCTAGCTAATGCTTAATCAGGAATCTCTTTTGTGAAGTAGTGTTAAATGTTGTTACAATAGTAATAATTCTAGTTCCCCAACAACAGATTATTTTTAGTCATACCTGTGGCATAAAATACTACTTTTAACATTTTTATTTTCCATCAGTATTCAAATACATATTAAAGGACACAAAATTCATTATATATTGCAATACATATAGAGGGCACACAC
>VYZX01030094.1:35182-47285 GCA_013401335.1 Brachypteracias leptosomus
TCTTGTCATCACACAGTTTAGACATAACCTGAGAGTGCTTTCAAGAGCCAACACAATAGAGATGGCTGAATTTTAGCAATAAGCTACAATAAACTAGTTCCTTTGTGAGCCCCAGACCGTGGAAAAGCTATGTGGGGTGTGTGTGTGTGCAAAGCTGTGAGAAGGTCTTTGTGAAATGCAGATGAGATGTCTGTATAAAAACACTACTGAAGCATTCCATTTCTTCACAAACCAAATCAGTCATTTACCTTTCAAACCTTTGCCATCTTAAGAAAAGTCTATTTAGGCCTAACTTTGGCATTACAAGGAAAAGTCATAAGAATTTGAGATGTGTGAGATGCATAAAACCTAAATCCATGAGAGTCCTATAGCAGAGCACACCAATACATGGAAACAATACTGTTCAGCCCTGAGCTGCCTAAAAAGTGAAGTGATTGGGAAAAAAGTTTCACAGCAGCTCACATGCAGACATGGAAAGCATCATGCTATATATCTATATGGTATTCTAAGGGAAAACATGTCGGCCCTGAGGACTCCCTAAGGACAAGAGTATCACTTTTCCACACCTGTGCAGTGGTGTGAAAGTGGCTCTGTTTGTTATATTTTGGTACAGGGTTGAAATGCCTTAAGTAACTGTAAGAATTCAGACTTCATTAATGTTTATAAATACATAAAGGGGGAGTGTCATGAAGATGGAGCCAGGCTCTTCTCGGTGACAAACAATGATAAGACAAGGGGTAACGGGTACAAACTGGAACACAGGAGGTTCCACTTAAATATGAGAAGAAACTTCTTCTCAGTGAGGGTAACAGGACACTGGAACAGGCTGCCCAGGGAGGTTGTGGAGTCTCCTTCTCTGGAGATATTCAAAACCCGTCTGGACATGTTCCTGTGTAACCTCATCTAGGTGATCCTGCTCCGGCAGGGGGATTGGACTAGATGATCTTTTGAGGTCCCTTCCAATCCCTGACATTCTGTGATTCTGTGATTCTCAGCTGAAGATTCTGAGAGAGTCAGGAGAAATATAAGAACCAGACTGTTCACTGTTGTGGAATAGAAGGTAACTCTGGACATGTACACAATGAAACTTAGATTATTTGAAACTTCATGGTGAAAAATTAGGGATCTTGCATAGGTAATGTAACTATAGAACCAAGTTAACTTTGCTCTTTCATTTTAGTCACCAAGATGTCTCTAAGGAAATTGGGACAGCAAGGGTTTAGCAGGGAGGAGGGGGATTTTATTTTTTTAATTTGTCTAAGGCCCTGAGAAAAATGCAGCTTTCTTGCTTCAGATGAACATGTGTAAGTTGCATACTTCACATTTAAGGTAAATCAGAGGTATATTTCAGAAACACCAACCAGAAGATGTCAGAACTAGCATTCCTGCAGTCCATCTGCCTAGACCATTGCATGTAAAAGTATTTCCTGTCTTGTAAGATATCTGGATTTCTGCTCCTTTTGAACTACTAGCTGCATAATTTTGCTGAGCCTGGAGATGAAGTTTTGCTGAATGGTTAAGGATTTTGAATTAAACTCAGCATATGTGAACACTGTTGGTTGTTGGCTTGTGTGCAAGAGCTCAATTGCATGCAGGCCAAAGCACAGAAAAAGCAAACTGGACTACATGTATGCTAGTTTAGACAAATATATATTTGTGTGTGTATGTACATAAATATAGTCCTGAGGTCTCTTCTGTTTTATTTGTCCTGTTTTTTCCAGTATGAGTTCTACCACAGGGAGACTTTGAGATTCACTAATTTGGGATTAAGTCACTCACTGTGTTGTAAAATATCCTAAAGACGGTTGTTTTATTAGGCTATTTATACGACCTGAGTGTGTAAAGCTGCATAGCTTGCTTTCTCTCACAACACATTTTTTGCATACTTTTAGGTTAATACCACATTTCCATGATGAAAACAAGTCCCCTAAACATGTGCAAGGCTAGACAAGACTGCATCTACTTAAATGCTACACTGTACATGGCATTCCCTGTCATCTCATTCATAATTCTAGCTGACATAACTAGTGTTTCTAGGTTGATGTATTTCTGATTAATGAGGCATTAGTTCTATATCAGGTAGCAATTTCAGAATAGTCTATTTCCAATGAGTTATGAATATGACTTGATTATTACCATTTGACCTACTCCTGTGTTGAGATGATTTGTGGCTGCATTTTCCCAGAGGACTGACCAAATGTCATTGCCTTGAAATACCACTGTTATGTTCCAGTAATTAAATGAAGATTTTTTTTTTAATTACATGGCAAGCATGTAATCTGTGGATGGTATTCAGCAATTTCAAATATTTGTACACTTACATATAAGAGAATTTCCTTAACATGAATGAAAATGAGCTACATAAAAATTTTGTAAGTGTTGACCTAATACAAAACACAGCTGCTGCTGTCTTCCAGACATTTGAAAATATCAAGTTCTCTCCCTTACCACATTTACACCAGTCTCATGGCATTTAAAGAATAATGCAATCAGGCACAGTCAACATGGGTTTATAAAGGGAAAGTCCTGTTTAACTAATTTAATATCCTTCTATGATAAGATCACCCACCTAGTGGATGTGATTTTTCTGGATTTCAGTAAGGTTTTTGATATTATTCCTCACAATATACTTCTGGCCAAGTTGTCCAACTGTGGAATGAGTGCGTTCATGGTGCACTGGGTAAAGACCTGGCTGAAAAGCAGAGCTCAAAGGGTTGTAGTGAATGGGGCTACATCTGGCTCATGACAAGTCACTAGCAATATTCCCCAGGGTTCAATTCTAGGACCAGTTCTGTTCAATATATTTATCAACAATCTGGATGCAGGATTTGAATGCACCATTAGCCAGTTTACTGATGATACCAAACCGGGAGCTGCTGTTTAGTCTCTTGAGGAATGAGAGGCCTTGCAGAACAATCTAGATAGATTGCAGCATTGAGCTATGATTAACTGGATGAAATTTAACAACTGAAAATGCCAGATTCTGCATCTAGGATNGGCTATTTATACGACCTGAGTGTGTAAAGCTGCATAGCTTGCTTTCTCTCACAACACATTTTTTGCATACTTTTAGGTTAATACCACATTTCCATGATGAAAACAAGTCCCCTAAACATGTGCAAGGCTAGACAAGACTGCATCTACTTAAATGCTACACTGTACATGGCATTCCCTGTCATCTCATTCATAATTCTAGCTGACATAACTAGTGTTTCTAGGTTGATGTATTTCTGATTAATGAGGCATTAGTTCTATATCAGGTAGCAATTTCAGAATAGTCTATTTCCAATGAGTTATGAATATGACTTGATTATTACCATTTGACCTACTCCTGTGTTGAGATGATTTGTGGCTGCATTTTCCCAGAGGACTGACCAAATGTCATTGCCTTGAAATACCACTGTTATGTTCCAGTAATTAAATGAAGATTTTTTTTTTAATTACATGGCAAGCATGTAATCTGTGGATGGTATTCAGCAATTTCAAATATTTGTACACTTACATATAAGAGAATTTCCTTAACATGAATGAAAATGAGCTACATAAAAATTTTGTAAGTGTTGACCTAATACAAAACACAGCTGCTGCTGTCTTCCAGACATTTGAAAATATCAAGTTCTCTCCCTTACCACATTTACACCAGTCTCATGGCATTTAAAGAATAATGCAATCAGGCACAGTCAACATGGGTTTATAAAGGGAAAGTCCTGTTTAACTAATTTAATATCCTTCTATGATAAGATCACCCACCTAGTGGATGTGATTTTTCTGGATTTCAGTAAGGTTTTTGATATTATTCCTCACAATATACTTCTGGCCAAGTTGTCCAACTGTGGAATGAGTGCGTTCATGGTGCACTGGGTAAAGACCTGGCTGAAAAGCAGAGCTCAAAGGGTTGTAGTGAATGGGGCTACATCTGGCTCATGACAAGTCACTAGCAATATTCCCCAGGGTTCAATTCTAGGACCAGTTCTGTTCAATATATTTATCAACAATCTGGATGCAGGATTTGAATGCACCATTAGCCAGTTTACTGATGATACCAAACCGGGAGCTGCTGTTTAGTCTCTTGAGGAATGAGAGGCCTTGCAGAACAATCTAGATAGATTGCAGCATTGAGCTATGATTAACTGGATGAAATTTAACAACTGAAAATGCCAGATTCTGCATCTAGGATGGAGTAACACTGAGTAGAAGTATAAATTTGGAGAGGAGTAGCTGGAGAGCAGCCTTGCAGAAAGAGATCTGGTGCAGAGAAGGCCAACGAAGCTGGTGAGAGGTCTGGAGAATATGTTTTATGAGGAGCACCTGAGGGAACTGGGATTGTTTAGCTGGAGAAGAGGAGGCTTAGAGAAGACCTCGTTGCTCTCTACAACTACCTAAAAGGAGGTTGTAGTGATGTTGATGTTGGTCTCTTCTCCTAAGTAACTAATGACAGAACAATGGCCTCAAGTTGTGCCAGGGGAGGTTTGGATTAGACATTAGGAAGAAGTTCTTTACTGAAAGGGTGGTTAGGCACTGGAACAGGCTGCCCAGGGCAGTGGTGGAGTCACCATCCCTGGAGGTGTTCAAAAAATGAGTAGATGTGGCACTTCGGGACATGGTCTAGGGATCAGGGAGATGTTGGACAGAGGTTGGACTTGATGATCCTAGAGGTCCTTTCCAACCATAATTGCTCTATGATTCTATGCTGGTCAACAGCAGGCTCAATATGAGTCAGCAGTGTGTCCCGGCAGCCAAGAGGGCAAACCACATCCTGGGGTGCATCAAACACAGATAATTTATCATCCTGAGACCAATTAAACACTTCCCAATTGTCCCAAACTATAACTTTGCTAGAAGATCATTGATAAAGCTTGAAATGAACAACAATGCACTTATCCCTGGGAAGGAGTTCTTTCAGCATCTCCCACTTCTTGCTAGCTGTGACAAACTAGTTGCCATGATTTTAAATTTACCTTCATCCTCCTTATGACTTTCTCTCTTTTTTCCTGATGATAAGATGAGTGGATTTGTCATTATTTATTTATTATATAACAACAAAATGAACATTATCATCCTTAAGCAGGTATTCTGAATTATATAGCCTAGAAAAGCACAAAAATAGAAACCTTGTATGATTTGGACAATTAATAAGATGACCAAGCAATAATACTAATAGTAATCCTGAGTTTTTTGTATAATGCATGCGTGACAAAATTGTGAAAAATAATAGTTGCACATACATTGTCATATGACATCTATAAAAGAAAAGTAATTCTACTTTTAAAAACTATGACAGAAATGATGTCCTTATTTAAAATTCTCTTTGCCCTGTGACTTGCTGTGTAACTTGTTACACTTTGTTCAGACTCATCTTCTTCAAAACAGTATCAGAATTTGAGTGCTAACTTGGATTCTACTTAACTTCCCTTTCCCTCCAGTTTGTTTACTCCACACAAAAGGCTATCCTTTCCTAAAGGCTTCTTCTGTTCATTTCTTTGTTTATTCTGAAGCAGAAGGGCATCAAACTAAAGTTCAGAAGTCCGCAGGGGCAGGGAACATCTTTTCAAATTTATGTGACAAGGGGGTCCTGATCTGTGACTAGAACTTCTTAATGCCCTGCTAATCACTACCTTCAATGCATAGGACTTCCCAGTCCTTTGAAGACTAGGGAGAGCTCTGTGTAGTTAGGAGCTCAGTCTTTTCCTCTGGTGGAGGAAAATCATACACATGATGCCAGCCTGCAGGTCAATGGCAGAGAGTTGCTTGCATCCTCTGGGTTTCCAGTCTAAATTTCTCCTCCGTAGATGATTTTCTGTACTTATTTTGCTGCCTCTGTATAAAGTCTTTTGTTCCATCTGGAACATCAAGTAGTGCAACAAGAAAATAAGTGCAGCATGTGCCATCTAATAAGTGCAGTTAGCCTAGCTAAAGTTAGGCTTACAAACACTTAGACAAGTACTTTTCTTTTTGTAGCAAGGACTGTGTAGTTTCACATGCATTTAGCAGTTTTGTTTCATGTGCTCTGAAGGCCTGGCTTAAAATTTTTCATATATAATAAAATACAGGAACCAGATGCAGCCTCCAACCCATCACCTCCACTGTCTGTGACCTAAGCAAAATGTCACTGCTTTGGGATGGGGAGTGTGTCCTGAGGGCAGCCAAGCAGACCACCAAAAGTAGGGATATGGGGAAAGTGATAAGAATTGGCATGAGACGAGGCAATGAGTAAGGAGCACTGTCATTTAATAAGGTCTGTTCTCAGTAATTACAGCCACACAATTTGATCAGCAAGGACTAAGTATCTTCATCTGAAAGGGATCGGATGAAATTAGTGCTGATGTAATAAGTACCATTTGTCACTATTAGGGAGAGAGGTGTTGACAGGTCCCTGCCGTTGCCGTGGCAACATGACAGCACTGTTTCTCTGCATGGGCTTCAACTCCAGCAAGTTACACAAGTCTGGGAGGCAGAGGATGTTCCACCACAGTAACCCAGTTACCCTCTTTCCCAGTTTGGGTCGTGCTGGATTGCCTAACACTGCTGATGTGAGGATTCCTGGGGCCTGATTTGGGGCAGTGGTCCAAATCATGATGGTCAGCTCTAGTGTGCCATTTCCCAGCCTCGAACTTGCCTTGATTTCCCTGCTATCAGTGATCTCAAAACCATATCCTTGGGGATTCTCCCGCCCTATCATGCTGTCTCTGGCACCTTGCCACCAGCCCTCTTGCAGCTGAGTTCCACGCAGGCCCCACAGTAGGTGGGAAGTTCCTGCGTTTTCTGATTGTTTTGACAGCATCCCTACACACCTGCTGGGTTGGCCACTTTCTTCCACGCAACCTTAATGCAAGATCTAGAAGTACTGAAGGCTTTGTGTTGGCTGAACTAGACCTGAAAGGTGTCCTTTCCAGATGACCACTTTCCACCAGGCATCTCCACAAAGGCAATTTTCATATTAAGCAGAATCACAGCTCTCTCTGACTGTAAAACTTCAGTCACATGCAGCAAGGTTATTCACAGGTAGATTACATATTGTTAGAATATTTTCCACAGACACATTTGATGATGTGAAATAAAAGGGCAAGATTTGCTGCCAGTAGGGTAAAATACTGTGTGAAATACCACATGAAAGAGATTCTCTTGATCAGATACTCATAATCAGCACACATAGCCAAAATGCGATCTTAATTACTGTCAGTGGGTGGAAGTTTCCTGAATGTTAAATTACCTGCAGCAATTACGAACTACTGAGTAACCTGTTTACAGCTTCCTGAAATTATCATCACATAATTTGGCAATCTGCCATATTTTATTTCATTAAAAACTTAATGTACCATAACATAATAGCCATAATAAAGCTGTCAAGGGCCACTCATTGCTATTTACTTAGATATCATCTGTTTATTATCTCTCAAAAACAACAGCCAAACAGAAAAGAAATCTGGAAACTAACAGGTCACAAGGGAAATGGGGAATACTAAGAGCTGCCTCTTTCTGCTGTATAGTCCTAAACTTTATATCTATCCCATTCATCTCGCAGTCAAAATTATACACAGGAAATACCTAATAACTTGTTTCTGAAGACCTTAACTGCATTGTAAAGTATGAAGCATTTAGATGCCACAAAACGTAACTTACCAGAACCCAGTAATAATTACTAGTATTTTACAATATATATAACATTACCAATGCCAATGAATTCTATCACTATTTTCAAGCTATAATCTGGAAGAAGTGCTTCCTCTGCCAGGATACCTTTAAAACTAAACGCTGAAGAATAGACATTATCACAAAACGCAAAGCATCAGATGACTAGTTAATCCCTCCAATTAGGGTCCTATGGTATCAGCCAAAATGGAGTAAGCTTGTAGCTGTGCTCTTAGCTGGCACTCCTTTCTCAGAGATTTCATCACTCAGATGGACTGTAGGTCTAGAAACACAAGTATTTAAGAGTCAATTTATAAACCCAACTGTTCTACTTACAGCTGAAGTGTTGATTTTCAACAGCTACCTGCTCAAGTACTGACATGCACTATGCCTGCTTAAGTTTTGAAGCAGATGAAGTACTAAAACATGCAGGCTTTTGGAAGAAATAAGTGTGCATGTCTATGTACAGGTGTAGGTGGCATTACAGTACCAACAACAACAGTATTAGATTTGAGTATCAAGGCAGCAGCACAAACAGAGCTGAGATACTAGCAAAAAAACCCACACCCTGGCACTTAGTGGATTTAATGCACTAATCTCCCCTGTGTTACTGACAAATGCTGAAGTAGTTTAACATACTTAGAAGTATATTAAGAATAGACTTACTGAGTAGTACATCAGTTCATATATTTTCCCCACTTAGGATTTTTTTTTGTGTATCGAGAAAACAGACAAAATTATGTTATGTGTTTGTGCATCACTAAGTTATTGAAATCATAATGACATAGTATTTTATTTGCAAAACATTCGATGACAATTTCACAAATGGGGCAAATAAACCAAGACAATGCATTAAGTTTTCAAGTAGTGAGGGATAGATTAACACTATGTTTCAGTGCTCATAGACAGCTAAAAGCAGCATTGGTTGATATTGTTTAGGTAATTCACAGATTTAATCTTTGAACTTTCAAATAAGGGAAGAACTGCTGGGTATACTCTATTTACAGGCAGTATTTATCTGACTTTTAGATTAATGTATCAAATAGAAGACAATCAACACATATATATGTACTCAAGAAATCTGAGGGGAACCTGTAATAAAATAAAACTCTTGCAGAAAAAAACAAAAACACTTTTCATTAAGACAATTCTGCTGACATCATTTTACCCCTGGGTTGGACATTAACCATAAGTGTGATTTACAGTAAACATTTCTTCTGGTTACAAGTGCTGCAGAGCTACACTAGCACACATTTCCAAGAGTAAGCAGGCAAACTAGTACATTTTCATCAGTTTCAGGCTAGGATCAACTGCTTATGGCACGGCATCTTTAACAGAGAATATTAGCTAAAAATGAAAAGTGAATATTACTGTGACTTTCAAATTCATATCCAGATATATCCTCTCAGACAAAAGCTATTACAACAGTTATACCAAACCCTCTATATTATTTCAAATACTCTATCAGATCCACACCAGTAATTTCTTGGAACATATGAACATGTTTTACCACATTGCCTCTAGGTGCAAATAAAATGTGCAAAGGAAAAGGGAAGAGCAGAGGCTATTATCCTCTATTTGAAGTGCCCCACAGAGAACCTACACAACTAGCAGTAGCAAAACTGAAGACTTTTATGTCCTACATCTGAATTAGGTAACAAGATCTGAAATGTAAAGTTCGTGGTTTATGCTACACTAAGATATAGGCCAAAATAAGGATATAAGGGACCTTAAATGCCAGTTGTCAACCAGAGTTATTTGCATCATTGGAACAACCCCAGTCTAGCTGAATGGGTTTGAAATAAGAAAATTTGTCTAGTGGGAATTAGGCAATGACGCTACTTTGTCACAGCTGAATCTAGTTACTAGCTTACGGTTTTGACCTAAAATACATGTCAAACTTGAAACTTAACTGACTCATATTAGAGGCTAGAATTCTCCTATTCCTTTTATTTCCTCTTCTGCCAAAATGGACCCATTGTGGTCAATCTGTTATTGCACCTATAAAACATATCTTTACCTAGTCTTTAGATCTGGTGAAAAAGATTTTCTGTTTACTATGAATATGTCTGCACTGCTTAGAATTCAGCAATGTACCTGAACTCATCCAGATTTTGGAAAGAGTACTGGGCAAAACAAGTGTGATAAATTAGCCAAACTTAGCAGGCTAGAACGCTTCCAGTATCTGGGTAAGCTGACCCATCCCTGTACATCTCTGAACTGAACAATGTAGACTCCTTACAAGCTGTGATTNATTAAAATGCATCCTCAGAGACAGTTCAGGAATGATTACATCATTCTGTCCTTCATGCTGCTATCATTAGAAGGGATACACTATCATTACTGCCTGAAATTTCTGAAAAGGCTTTAAAAAAAAACACCACAAAAGCACATCAACACTTATGAACATGCTTTGGCAATAATTTCAGCTTTTACAAAGGCTTAATTTAATCTGAAACTTGTATTTAAAGGGAAAAGGCTCAAAATAGTAGCTGCTTACAGCACAGCAGATGGTCTAGACAATAAAAAAGGCAGAAATATTTGAGGAACGTGAGTTGTTCACTGATACAGACAGAGTCAGTTAGCAAACGTGCAATAAAAATGGTATTTCACTGGAATGAATTAATTTGAAAACAAACTTTAAGTGCTTGAAATTAATTAATCTTAACTGTTTTTTCGCTGCTTAAAAAAGGTGTTCTGAACTTGTCCAAATGTTCTGCTTTTAGACAGAAATTTGTGATTCAAAATGTTATTTCATTTAAAAATCTGATAACTGTAGCAATATATTTAAATATTCTGGAGGGAAGGCTTGGGACACACAAAACCCAATCCAGTGTAGATTCAGATATATATCCTATAGATATCTTATTATAGGATGAGAAAAGAAACTTTAAATTGTAGTTTTTCTAGGACATAAATATTATTTCCTGTTTCAAATGAATGTTTCACATAGCCAAGGAAAGAGGTGAAATAATCATGACAAGGAGCAAAGTACCTAATTGGGAAATCATAGTTAAATATTAAATATTAATAGCTTGGGGTTTTTAACTTACAAAGCCACCTCAAGATGGAAACATTTAAGTCACGTCTTAAATTTGCAATAGCTGTAGAGTTTACTTATTGAATGATGGTATAATCTGCACGTATTGAGTTTCCAACTCTTACTGTAACTAGTAATTTATCTCTTGAACATTTATCATATTCTCTCTTGCAGTTAAACTAAAGAAAATTTTTTTATATAACCTGAAATACTTTTGGTCACCTTACAGTACAACTTTATTCAGTTCACCCAACAGTTTTTAAAGATTATTCAGAAGAAAGTGGAAGTTGAAGGGACTTTCTTGTGTAGTCCATCACTGGCTTCTGCTTTAATAGTATAGACCAAGAAAGTACCATATAGATCTCTTTCGTGTCCACAATGCTTTCTCTTGAAAGGTTGTTTCAGAACTTTGCTTCTGTTGATGCCTGGAAGCTTTCTTCCAGTTTCTAGGCTAAATCTGAGAACAATTTATATTGATGTTTTCTTTTAGCTTGAAAAGATTTTCACCCTTCCAGATGTTTTCACATTACTCTCTTTAGAGAAGGCAAAGGTATGTCTCCCTTCCCTGATCCATTTATTTTAATTAATTAAACCAACCACACTCTTTTAGCATTTTTTCCTAAGACATTTTCTTCATTCTTAAGTCCTGTCAGTAGGCCTTCTCTACACTTAGTCCAATGTGAGTTTACCTCTACCAACTACTCTCTGTGCTTTGTATAGTACTTTGTTGAACTTCTAGAAATGTCCAGCAACCTAGCCTATCTGATGTCTGGATGTCACAGGTTATCTAGAGTTAAAAAAAATATCTCTTTTTACTGGAACATTATCCCTTATGGAGTTGAATGGTCTTGTCCCATCGGAAGCCTAGAAATTTTCTTCACTTCTCCTCTCTAATGTCTGTCTTTTAGTCACTGAAAAGCATTTTTATTCCCGCTGTAGGTCCAAATTTCATGACATACAAATCATCTATTTCCATGATTTCAAAGGAAACTTCAACATTCCATGCCTCCTAAGCTTTGGCTGGCAGATAAAACACACAATAATTCTTGCTGCTAATGAGAAAGCAATCACTGAGACAAAGAATTTCAGTGTTTCCACATTAACAGTTACCATTATATGCTAATCACATTTTAATTGCTAACCAGCCANAATCCAGAGAGCTGGCACTGGCCTCCGTATGTTCTTCATGTGTCATTCATTACATCCATCAAAAGCCTTCACGAAAGACAATTTATTAGCTGTGTAGGAAGACATGCAGGCTTACAAATGCCCAGGTGCCATCAGATATGCATGATAATTGCTGTCTCAACCTTAATTTCTTTGCTTTTATTTGTTATGGTAATAATGCTATGAATAGCTGTACTCCTCAATAGGCTTTAGCCACAACACTTTTTCAAGATTTGTTTTATTATTTTCAGCTAGATTTTTTTTTTT
>VYZX01030095.1:0-10494 GCA_013401335.1 Brachypteracias leptosomus
AACCTTAAACCACAACACATTTTAATTAGTAACACGATTGTGGCTGTGAAGTGCGGGTGTAGTAATTCTCCTGTGATAATGATGAGAAGTAGAGGAGGCAGGCAAGGAGCAGATTTTCTTCTCCCATAGGTTTCCTAGGTGTCACTAAGATTTTCTTCTAGTTTATTCCTCTTCCATTTTCAGCATGAGCTTTCATGTACAATTCTACTGTGGATGTTTCAATTTTTTTAATGCAGTATTTATCATTCATGAACATAAAGATTGTCTATAAAATTGTGCTTTTGTTTGTTTAATTCTAAGTACAACATTTATTAGTAAGGAAAACATAGCTTTTTAATATCCATCTATTGAAAGAGCTACAAAACATGTCTTCCTTTATACTGGTATATTATATCTGCAGTGACAGAACTAAACCTATCATTTTAGTCTTGTGCATGGAAATTGAATTAGCAACAGAATGTAATGTGAATAAGTTTATCACAGTCACATTTCCATAACAGCATTACGACCACTTTACTTGCACTTGC
Source organism: Brachypteracias leptosomus (assembly GCA_013401335.1). Lineage (NCBI taxonomy): Eukaryota > Metazoa > Chordata > Aves > Coraciiformes > Brachypteraciidae > Brachypteracias > Brachypteracias leptosomus. Next base: position 528 of record VYZX01030095.1, read on the forward strand.
TGTGTAATTAAATTCATGATTCAGCCTGTTTTGTTAAATTACATTCATGTCTACATATGCAAAGACCTGATTCTTTCTCTTTTCATTTTTTTTTTCATTCTGAGCTAAGATGGAGCCAGTTAAACTAGTGCTTGCTTATGAAGCACTACACTCATTCTTTGTTCCTTGTAGTTTTTATTTTTTATTTTTATAACTCTAACTTGCTTGGTTTGTAATAAATACACTGCTCTATTCCAATACCTTAGTTTCACTACAGTGATATTCTTTTTTTTTTTAATTTAAGGTACCACATTATTTCCTATGCTTAAATACTCAGACAGCACAATGCAATATATACTGATAGGGTAATGCAGCCCCTTTATGTTCCAAAGTATGTTTCTTCGAGTAATGCTGCTCACTTGTTGTAGTCTATCTACCTAGGTGCTATAAGATTCATTCCCTTTTAAATATCCCTCAACAACTTGCCTTATTTGCTTTCTCTGTATTCAATCTCACAGAGTCACACAGAGTCACAGAGGGGTAGGGGTTGGAAGAGACCTCCTAAGATCATCTAGTCCAACCCCTCTGCAACAGCAGGATCCTGGAGTAGATCACACAGGAACACGTACAGACCTCATCCCACTCTTATTGCAAACACATCTCTGGCATCAAACTCTCGAGCTTTAAATTCACTTGTAACTCAAAACCATATACAGTTATTATTCAGTCATTTATCTCTCGAAATGCAGAGTATTCTAATTGATTCTGAAATTATCCAAACTGCAATTCATGCCATAGCTGCTAAAATCGACTTTTTCCATAATATATCCTATTGTTTTTCTTTTGTTCCTCCCATCAAACACAGCTTTACAGGTTTTGCATTTATAGTTTGAGAGCTAAGAAGAAGGTAATTTGTGCATTATGTTATTATTATTTAGACACTGTCCTATCATGTCAGGAATCAGAAAATAGTTGATCGCTAGACCTGTAACAGAGGTGTTCTTGCCTCCTTAGTCTGTGTGACATGAGAATGATTAGCAAAACAAGACTTACTGATGACTGTCCCAATCCATCTGTATAGCCTCAGCATGACCAATAGTAAGTGAAGAGATGTCAAACAGACATGGAAATATGCATCCACGGGAGAAACTTCCCAGTGTCTCTGGCTATTACTATCAAATCAACTTGCAAAGCCCGGAGCTGGGCCATCAGGCAGGCATTACCCCATGAACTGTGAGGCATCCAGGCAGGGCTACAAAATCAGCTCTTAAAGGCTGCAGTCCTCAATTGCTCTGACAGAGTGGGACAAACACAAAGTGTTATATTAAGAAGGAGAGAAGATAAGGGCAGAAATTCCCAAGTGGAGGCAGAGGCAGAAGTAATAAGTGAGAGAACAAAGGTGGTTTACTGCAGGAAAGAAAAACAAAGCAGGTGGGAGAAAGACCAAAGATCCACCTGTGTTGCTGGTGATGGAAGCTCACATAGACGAACAATGTGAAGCTCTTTCATATTCACAACTCCTCTCAAATATTGCAATATGAGGGATGATACAACATTTGGATACAGACTGAATGTACTCTTATCCCCTTTTTAATGAAGAGACTGCAAACTCAACTTAGGCATGTAATTCAGGCATAGACACACTTCCACTTTGGGTGCCTGCCACCAGTAGGAGGGAGCAGAAGACAAACTCCTGAAAGTGGAAGGGTTCCATCCCTTTACATAGAGGAGAACATTGGCTTCACTTGCCTTATGCAAACTGCACCATCCTTTGCATGGTGCACCTTCAACACTCAAGCTGAATACACTGTTACAGACATCACAGGGCTGGGGAACTGGCCACCCTTCAATATGGCCTGAATGAAATCAAATCCTCCTCAGATAAAGACCTGGATTCAGGGTTTCCTATTGCCAAGAATGAACACTTACTGGCAGCGTACGATGCAAAGAGGACACGACTGCTGCTTCCATTTCAGTGTGTGAAATAGTTACCTGTCTCCTCAACACGAGTGCACACTAGTGTCAAGAAGTTTTTTTCAAGACTTCCTTCAATTACATGCCTAGGAAGATGAGTGCCTAAGAGCTTAGGTAGATAGCTAGGCTGGAAAGATGCTGCCCTGTTTCATCCGTCTTTCACAAGAAAGTTTTATTTGTGTTTATCATAAGATCCACTTCTGTCAACTTAACTGTCATTGAATAAGCACCTTCATCTGTGAGCAAATCCATAAAAATCAATCAACTCTTCTCACATATTGAGGTTCAATTCAATATAACTCTGAGTAACAGAGTCATGGTCTTCAAGAAAATATGATACACTGTGTTACCCTCCCTCCCCCCAAAAAAAACCACCATAGACTTTCTGTCATTGAATCTTCCTCTTTTCAAGGTTCAATTATTCTTTAAAATGTGTCTTAAAAGAACTCTGCCATTTTCAAAATTTGTAGTTGACATCAGGGCACTTTATATCCCCAAATGAAAGGTCAGGACACATTCTAAATTGGTATCAGTTGGCAAAAATCCATGAGCTTCCATGAAGCTGAGTCTATTTACATCAAATGCCTTCCTGGCCTTTTCAGAAAAGATTTTATTGTTATTATTATTATCATTTTAAAGGCTACCAAGGTGGCAGTATTTATGCAGTTCATTTCTTGAAACTTGTGTTTGCAAAAAGAAAGAAAAACAACAAAAAACCTTACTTTCTCTTTATTCATTTTCTAATTAAATCCACATGGAGAAAATTGCCACTCTAAAAATAATTGGGTATATATTCTTGCTCTTGCAAGCATGAAAAATTTTTCAGCAAATATGATTGCATGAAATGCCCGTTATAATAGGATCAATGGCTCTCACAACTAGTTGTGACATTATATTATAGGAAAAAGTCCATAATGCTCCTCCACCACTGAACCGAAGAAACAAGCACGTTAATATATGCACAAAAGTTATCCTCAAGCTAAACCCCTGCCTCTTGCTCAGAGCCTCAAGCTGCTGCTCTGCCCCTGTTTAAGGGAACAACATTCAGAGCAGAGTCACAACAGCCATGTTATATCTAGAACTATTTTACAGGATCAGGAGCACGTATGCTGTCCCTTGGCTCTCACATACAGAGACTTGGGGATTTACCCCCACCCTGTAGCATCGTGGAGTGCAGTAAAATGCCATTTACCCTGTCAGGGTGACCCTGCACGTGGAGCCAGAAGGCTCTCACAGCTATGGCAGGGTTCCTCCTACTGACAAACAAGTGTCTCGCTCTTGGGCTGGGTTCCCATAGCTGCTCACAAGCGACACAAATTAATACAGGTCTGCAATAGCAGGCGTTCAGTTTTAGACAGACTAACAGTTTCCAGGCAACGCAGTGACCCTTTTTGTTCAGAGGTATCATTTTGTTAACCGTAATTGTATATACTATCTCCATTTTAATGAAAGACACCTAGTAAATTATACAGGGAAGCATTTCACCGAGGGGAACACAGGCACCCCGAGAAACTCCAGCTGTTATTCAGCAATATTTATTATTCATATGCCATCCTGGTTTTCTGTGTGAGGCACTTCACATTGAAATAAAGCAGAAAGCAAAGATGCTATCAGTTGACATCTTGCAACCCTGGATATGAAAGTTTAACTGTTTGATCCTCCTGGTCTTCAGGCAGGTTGCTCTTGGCTTAATGGGTTTTTTTGCTGCCTAGTGAATAGTTTACAGTAGGTGACCAAATAAGCCCAAGGAAATCTCTAGTATAATAACTGCCTTCATTTTTCTAATGGGTAGCATTAAAGCTACACAGTATCTTCTCCTTTTTTCTAGAAAAGGGCATAAGGATATGACAGATCAACAAGTGTTGCTTGCCACTGACAGGCAAAAACACATGCCTATGTGCCTGATCCCCCTGTGTTGTTAATCGAGGGTCTTGGCAGAAGAAATAGGAGGTCTTTACAGCTCATAGCTATTCATGTACATACAATAAATATGGAGAGGAACCATAACAAAAAGGTGGGAGAATGAGATAAAAAAAACCTAATTATATTCCCCTTCCTTTCACTCTCATGTCTGGCTGAATTCTGCTCTTGGTGCTGTGGTACCAGAGAAAAGCTTGAAAGCCCAGACAGACACAGAAATCGACCTGCCCACCCACAGCACCCTGACATCACAGGCTTCAAACAAGAGCAAATGTACTGATAGACTGTGAAAGACGACCCCAGATGACCTACAGTGCAGATGACTGATTTCATGGGACACCATATTGTGTGAATATTCTCAGTCCAGCTAAACAAATCACCTCTGATATTTTTCTAGGATATGCTTTTTTAAAAACTGTACTTTCTAGAGATGGCACATGTGGTGACATTTTTTTGTCCGCTGATCAGAGCTTTGCAGACCAGCTAAGGATGTGTATAAAGAAAATAATTTCCCATACACTGCAGAGGATGAGTGACAATTGAGAATAAAAGAATTGGCATCACTTTAATTAAACCTTCAGGTCTGTGGAATAAAAACACTGAATTTGTGATTAATAACCAAAACACATGATGTTCTCTTCAAAGAACAAAGTGGCATACTATTCAATAAAGCCATGGATACTAGAAGAGTGGGCAGAGCTGTGGTGAGTAAGGGAGAATTATGGTGCCATATGGCAGCAGAGTCCACACAGAAAGAGCAGCCGCAAATCCACAGCAACGGCAGCTGCTGGGAGGAACTGAGGGATGGGGAACCCCTGAAGAAACCTTGGAATAGAAAAATATGATGATGTGGCAAGTGCTCATGCAGCTATAATTCTTCCTAGAGTTTTAAGCGTGGGTTAATCACTGTTGCTAGACACCACAGTGAAGTAGTGCTGGGTCATAGGGGTATTTTCCTGGTTATGACTCTTGACCTCCAGGAGCCTCTCAACTGGCTCTGCCATCTCTGTGCCCTGCCCCTCCATCCTTGCCAAGATGATTCCTGTGCTTTTATGACAGGAAAATAACCCCGAAGAATCACTTCTGCACCTAATCTGGTAGTTCCCTATATATAGCTCTGCAATTAGAAGGTGTTTTAGATGTAACACACCAACAACAGTAGAGCAAAGGAGCCACAAGTCAGTTCTCAGCTTCCATGCTTCAATCGCTCCTGGCTGCACCTACTTCTGGTGAAGGAGAAAGGGAGAGACATGCATATCAATGTTAAAGAATAAACCTTTACTAGAGAGTTTCTCCACCCAAATAAATGAATAAATGTTGCAGTAGCTTCTGTTATGAGAACACAAAAACCTATAACATTCCAAACACCACAGAAGGAAACACTATGCTAATTAAAAACAATCCCTTACAAAAGGAAGCTAGGACTATTTTAGCTATGATTTCCTGTTTGAATGTGCATGTAGCTTTTCGAAAAGCAGCCAACCTTAAAGAAAATTCCCAGAAATGACAAATCCATCAAAACACTGAATAAGCTGTTTAATTAGCCTCACCATAATATGCTAATCAATAGTAAATAATTGCTTTTTAATGGCTACCACTCTGTGCAGCCTTTAATTATCCACAAGTTTCCTGTAAATCATCACCATCTCCAACCAAGCAGTAACATACTCACTAATAGCTCTGAAGCTTCATGAAAATCTTTGGTGATTTGGCTGACTCATCCAAGAAGTTCATCCTTGTCCCTCCAAAGTTAGGTACTCAGAGCAGATTAACATACTTGGAGAAGATCAGACTACAGATGGGGAAAAAGGCAAGTTTCACCTATATTTATCAGGCAGAGTTTGCCTTTTATATAGCTTTTTTTCTCTTTTGTTTAACACATGCATTTCATTTGTGATGAAAGAGTTATGTCTGCATTTCATTTTGTACATAGTACATATGGGAAAAGGCTTCTATGTGCCAGCAATGATCTTAACAGATGCACCCTTTTGGGCAAACATGGGCTTTTAATGGAAAAAGTGTTGAGCAAGGTGCCAGATACCTTATCTTGACAGAGCAAATTAATTCTGAAATGAAAGTTTAGTTTATCTCCAGTGCTCCTTATTTATGATGTTAACTGTTAGCATCCTGCATCACAAGCAATGTTTAACTTAAAGATGCTCACATCAGATATAAAAACAGGGAATTGGAACTTAGATCAGTTAATAAGCACAGTCTATTAAATTGCCAGCCTAACCCATGACAAGGGAGATTATAACTGCAGCATATTCCTCAACTATCACTCGTTTTTTTTAAGGGAAATTATTATTGCTTTTACATGGAGTCATCAGTCAGACTCAAGGGTGCCTGATGAACTGCGATAAAATGAATGTAGGAAACACAGAGTCAAGTCATTCATTACTTTCTCTTGTACACCACTTGTAGACAAGGTGCCAGCTGCAAGAAAATCTCTTTCTGCCCCACACTTGAGTTGCAATAGGCCCATTATTCAGTGCCAGGCTATGGTTTCCTAACTTTTCCGGCATCAGCTTAATAGTAGCGTCAGCTGGGCATCTTGCCATGTACATCAGCTATGCCTCATTTACCCTCCTGCTCCCAATTAGCTCCATCATGATGATAAAACCAGGAGAAAGACCTTTGGATAGAAGGCACATATTTATTTGGCCAACAGTCTAGTAAAAGGAAGGAAGGATGAGGAACTCATAAAGGGAAGGAAGGATGGATTGTGATCTTGGCTGTTCTGCAAATGCTCTGCGTGACTGCCACTTCTCTCGGGCTCCTCTTCTCTTTCCCCCCCCAGCTGGGATAATTCTTTGCTTTGCTCATGGGAGTCTTGTGAGCCACTCAGATACCACAGTGACAAGACAGAGAAATGTCTATAAATAAAGGAGTCCAAGAACTTTAAATAGCAGAATTAAACACTTGTGTTCACAGATCTACAGTTACTTGCTGATGTCTGTTCATCAAAAATCTGTGTTGAATTTCATGTCATCATATTTTGTTTGCTGTGGTTGTTAGGTTGTGAAGCAATCATTTCAGCTGTAATCCAAAAAGCTGGATGTGGTTATTTTGGGCAGAGGAGAGAAGCCTTCTGCTTTAAGACCTTTGTGCAAGAGTTACAAACCAAAGCAATATAACTGTGAGAGAGAAAGCTCATTTATTTATCCAGTAAGTAGTGATTGCACTAGCATGCAGCAGCATTATTCTTTACAGAGACCTCTAGATTTGAGATACAAGCAGGGCTTACTATATGCTGGACAGGAAAGGGTAATTTGAAATTCCCTGTTATTGACTTTGTGATATTATCTGGTAGACGAAGGACAGATCACTTAAATGCAAAGATCCTGTATTTCCCTGTGAACCATGGTTGGGGAAATGTTGTTCTCAGTTCCAAGGCAGACAAATTGAAGAAGAGATGCTAAATACCTCTTAAACAGCTCCAAAGAAAATCTTCACCTGGAAAAGCTCCAGATTTCCTTAATTTTTGCCTTTTGGCCAATTTTGTGTAACCTGTTTCCCATCCTCTAAAAAATCCTTTCCCCTACATGATTAACAGTCTTCTGAAAAGAGGTGTTGTTTTTGAAGATAATGAAATTGAGTAAATGTTGTGTGAAGTTCCCCAGTAAATCTGTATCTCACATGGTCATAACGGACATTCAAGGCTGGCACAGCCAGTCTGGAGGTGCCAGCAGCCAACACAGGGTGTATGACAACCTCAGAGCATGGAGACATAGAAATAGCCAAGGTAAAGGTTCTGTCCAAACTGAATGTCTGTCCATTCCAGTTCAGAAAGGTGGTTAGAGTCAGCTGAAGACACCATATGATCAGGCCTAGTTCTTGTCCCTTCCCACCATCATTAAAATGGTCAAGTCAGGACCTGAAATGAGTCTTGTTTCCTCATCTGGGCCCCAGGCATTTGTCATAGTTTGTCATTTTGGCTGTGACCCTGTATTCATCAAAATGAGTGACAATGGAAGTGAAAAAGAGAGAGATCAACATGTGATGCCATTTTTATGCCATCTGGTAGCAAGTATGGGGATGCATATGGGCAAAACACTGTTTAGAAGGCTTCTTAAAATGTTTACCTACAAAGATCTGCTAGTTCACTGGTGCAATCTTTCCTAGCAAGAACAATTCTCAGGATGACTATATCCTTTAAAAGTCATGATAGTATTTACACCTACGTTATTTAAAAGTGATGTCCATGTTTCACCTAAACAAGCTTTCTGTGGGAGGCACTGAATAGAGTGTAAATTACAATACCTATGTGTTTGTATGTGGCTTCCATTCTCTTGATTCAATGACTGAATTTGTGGTGCATAGCAAGGAGATATCCTACTATTTCACTTCACCAAAAGGTTTCAGGTATTCTTTAGAGGCCAAATGTAAATCAATATCAAGTCTGTAGAAATTAATTTCATCTGAATTGCAATAAACATCTCTGCCTCTGTTTACTTTCATGTTTCTTTGCAAATTGGAAGACTAAAACATTTATTTCTTTCTCGCAATCATAATTCCAGTCATGTTCAAAATTAACCCTATGTTTCTTTGAGAGCCTTAGGTTCTTATCCAGAAGACTGATTTTCATTCTTGGAAGTGGGCTTAGAAACACCCAATCTCATTCTAGGATTCATGTGACCCCCCATCCCTCTTTAAAGTAACCATCCATAAGGTATATACTGCGATGCCTTGGACGTGTTCCTAACTTTGCTTGCGCAAATTAATGCCATTCATTCCCAGGTTTGTGGAATTGGACACTAAGTAACATGATCTGAGTATGTAATGTAAGCATCTAACCTTCAGCAAACCGTTAAAGCGAATGCATTTAGTTTGTTGAAGAGAGAAAAGACTACTCCTCTTAATAACATCCCAAATCTTTCTTCCACTACTGTGCACAAGATAGTATGTCAGTGGAAGAGACACATTGTGATTTCACCAGTATTTGGAATGCTTTCCATTTTTCCTTCAGTAGATTTTCTACCAGGGCATTGCAGCCACAAATATTCTGTCATAATTCCTCAAATAATTAACAAGGGGATCATTTAAACTGAGCAAGTCTCTGAATACACCCATTGCTCTCTAACATGGGAACATCCACAAAATGGGATGGTTGTGCAATGGCATTTGTACACAATATCAAATAATCTGGAACACTATATGAAGAATATACCAAAAGTCATGGACAGGATGTCTCCTTTGCAGCCAAAAGAAAATGCTGGTTTTCAGCTGAAATACGAAGTGGAAGAAATGCTTGCTTTCTTAAAAAAGTACATTGGTGCCAAACATTTTGGAGACATTGTTGAAGAACAGTCCTTCCTCACATAGAGGTTATCCCTGTGATGCTGCCAAGGTCAGTGCCTGAGTGGGTGATTTGCCAAGTAAGTGCCAGTTGTGTAATATATGCTGTAGCAGGCATGGAAGCAGATTTTACTTTCACACCCGCCTTCTGAATTGGCATTCTTTGCCTCTTTTGTACCAATGTTGCTTCTCTTTCCCATTCTGTGCCCTCCCTTTTCACTGGAATGCCCTCTCCCCTCACATATAAGCTGAATGTCTCATTGTTTGCTAGAAAGCAAGACTTGCTGAATATGGATTTTATGGAAGTCACACAGGAAAGACAGACTCTATCACTTGCTACATACCTTATTCACATGGTGACCCTACCAGGAGTCATATTATTTAAAAAACTAAAAATCCTCATATTTTGTCATATGTACTTGCCTATCTTACATAACAGGAATGAAAATAGCTCTTCATTCTTCAGGCACTCCTTTTTCTTGTCAACCCATTCTATCTTCATGATTGTCTAAACTTTCCTTCAATTTTTTTTCTCTCCCAAATCTTGACTGTCTTCAGATGTCTTCCTTCTAGGTTTGCAAATTTCCAGTGATTAGATAAATATTTTCCTACTTTTCAGTCCTTAACCATACGTTTTCAGTCAAGTATGACAACGACACACAGAACTTAAGCTCTTCTTTCTGAATGTTGACACTTATGTGTATCCTCTCAAGTAGGCAGACCGGGTATACTAAAGACTTTTAGAAGCAAGTGTCATTAGATATGTAGGTTTATGCAGTCAAATGGTAGAAATGGT